>JAPYZP010007312.1:0-10587 GCA_030522985.1 Torymus sinensis
GTAACGAGGCCCGTCTTCCCTCACCTCCCTTCGCAAGTTCCCTACGCGACACATCGCATACCACCCCCCTGAACAAAAGGCACAGCGCGCGCGAGCTCCGAGCTTAGGCAAACACCAAGTCGCAATTCAATCTAAATAGACGGAGAGGTGGTACCGCACGAGGCGCGCGCGTGTGTGTATGTATGTATGTGTATATCTCCGTGTGAGGGAGAGAGAGAGCGGTGTAGAAGGGATTGAAACTCCTAGCGCAGAGCGCGTGAGAGCTACTTGCGCCGCCGCGGACGCGTTCGCCAAGGCGGCGCTGGTGGTGAGGACTATAGGTGCCGGTGGTACTGCTGGCCCCGTTAATTGAAGCCAGAGATGCAGGGACGCCCGGGCAAAGTGTCGTGTATACTCGGGGCGAAGTTCGCCGAGCGATAATTTGCCGAGAAGGTGCGGAGATGGAGGAATTGGACTGCCCCCGCGTGCTGCGCGCGTGTTGACTTTGAGCTGAGGAGGAGGGTATATAAGGTGTTGGGTGCAAGACGCGCGCGAGGGCGCACGTGCAGAACGCTAATGGGCTGAAATTACGATATCCAGTTATATGCGCTGGCGATGCTATAGCTGTGTGTGCTGTGAATGGGACGGATTGAATAGCGTAGTGAAGTTTTTTTTTTATGTAAGTGTATATAGCACGGAGTGTGGGGGGTATTATTGTGGTGCAGTTTATCGAAGTTAATAATGGGGGGCGGGTAAAGCTACCGACGTAATAAACGAATCACATTACACGCTATGAATATTTATGGCCGGGTGAAAACTTTGCTGTCGGGCAGATATTAGGTGCCACCTACGCACAACTTATTCACAACTATAACCTCGTATATATTATACTGCAGACGCGAAACTTTGGCGCAAACAGTCTTGTCCGCGATCCTCGGGATCTGCGCGCATAACTCATTTATCCTCAAACGAACCTTGAATCATAAAAAGCGCAGTATCCGTCGAAGAAAAAACGAAAGAACACCGAGACAGCCGATTGCGAGAGCGTCGCTCGCTCTCGTAAAAAGAAAATCTCCTCTCAACTCTCTCTCTCTCTCTCTCTCTCTCTTCCTGGCTCTCGTGGACCGTCGTAAACTCCCGCAAAACGAAGGGGTTTCCACTCCCCTCGTAATACATGCGAGCCGTACACACACATACACACAGACACACACACATATACACAGCATCTCGCGAGCTGTACCGCTCGGGGGTAGGATTTTCAAATCTCCCGCGGCAATCTTCGTCGACGCGAGCTGCGCCTTTGTCGTTTACTGCGCGCGCTCGCGCTCTCTTATCGCCACCGCGTATCTCCCCTCGCCCCTCCTCTCTCTACCTGTAGCATATATACGCCCGCGCACACATGCGCGCACCTTCCATCCGTGAATTATGAGCTTTCTAGAGGAGGTTGGGAGAGGGGGAAGAGTCGAAAAAGGCTGGATATATATGTATATACGTACGAGCGCAAGCGGCTTATCGAGGCGGTGCTGTGCACGAGCGCAGACGCGCGTAAATAGGGAGCGGGATTCCGTGACAAGTGGTCCGCGAGGAAGTTGGAAGTTATGTCGCTCCGTGCTTGAAGTTGCGGAATACGGAGGGAGTTCTGCGTGTCTATATGTGTGTGTATACGTAATAAACGCGTGCGGTTGTTTGGCGAGTGCTCTTTTATGGCTGGATCAGTGATGTAGACGTTGGGGGTTATATCGGGAACTGAAAATCATTTTAGGTATAATTTTGCTTCTTTTGGTCTTTCTTTTGTCTCTTTCGTATTTATTGGTTTATAGAAGCCGTAACGTATAATACTAAAGTATCTCGTAATAACTAGCTTTATAACGTATATATAAGAATCATTAAATTTAAGTTTGTCCGCATCCGTGTGAATAATTCCATTCGCTTTCATGTCACATTGACGTACATGTCAATATAACACGATTAACCAACGATTAATCCAGGAAGCTGTCAAACGAAAAAGATCAATCAACACCTTCGCCCGCCCGCCTAAATGAATAATTCAGCCGAAACCGCGACTCCTCGCGCACGGGTGCGCGCAATGTCGCGTCACCTGTACATCCACCTCCGCTCTCCGCCCGCGTATATTATATTAGCGAAGTTGGAAGGCTCCAACGCGCTCGCGTTCGCTCGCTCCATTGTTCCCCGAAACGGCGTGTTTCTCTCTCTCTCCTCTCGGCGGAATTTCCTTTATGCATGCACGCGAGCTCCGCGACTATTATGCACCTCGTCGTCACTCGATGCATAAGTCACACACAGATACGTATATATATAATATACGCTTCCGAGTGCACGCGCGTGTGATTTAATAATCGAATCGCGAGAGGTACGTTGACGGACGCTTAAGCGCCGCGGCCGTTAATGAGGAGCGGGATGATAAATTGTCTCTCGTTTTTTCTCCGCTCAGCTGGTCCTCTTCTTTTGACGTTCGAGCGTGTGCTGACGGCTGGGGGGGATTTGGAATCGGGGCCGCGTCGACGACGTCGCCAATGCGGAAATGCGCGACGTCGGCGATTTCGGTTTTTATTCGACGGAGATTGCGAATGGATTAATGCATTTCAAGCGTACGTCGCGCGCTCGTCACGTGGATTGGTTTCACGAGCGGGGGAAAAGGCGCTGGGAATTATTTTATTACGATGGCGCAGCGGATGTTAATCCTGGCGGACGGCTTTTATAACGAAAAGTCGATGATTTTCTGTGATTTTTCGGGATGAATAAATTATTATTATTATCGTCGCAAGTGGAACGTGACGGTTTTTTTTTTATGAATGTATTTTACTGGCAACTGTATGATGGTACGATGTTAAAGTATGATACGTCAGTCATTTTCGTATTACTTTAACAGTTTATCTTGAGCGGTATCATTTCATGAATTTTAGAATAACTAAGATTGCACTCATTCAATTTCCGCTCCTGATAAAGCACGGATCGATGATAGAATGTATATAAAAACTTGAATCACAGATAGGAGCTTCATGAATGTATAAGGAATATAATATATAGGTAGTGTCGGGCATTCAACTTCTGAATTTAGACCGTACAAACGTGCTGGATGTATACACTGAGAAAAAAAGTTTAGTAAAAGTTATTAATAATTTTCTAAATATTACTATACTTGCTGGTAATAGTTAATTTTTCCAAAACTTTTTTCACAGCATGTATATTAACACGAGCGAGCAAACGAGTTAACTTCGTTAGAATGTAATTTGTATAAATTAAACTAATGAATTAAACTCAAAAGCAATCATAAACTTTCGCGATAAACGAGAGTGCGTTAGACAATCAACGGACTGCTGGGAAACAATGATTGCGTCCGACCGGTCGAGTTGGTAACTACTTAAAATTAAAGCGAGTAACTGTTTACTTGAACAATAACAGTGTAACGCTGAAATTAATCGCCTAACCTTTTACTCTTGAACAACGCTTCACTACAAATTCACTTTAAAACATTAGAAAAGCTTTCCAACCTCAAGAAACACACATAAAGAACCCAAACAAGATGTCTAACAAGACAGACCTAATTCCCGCCAAAATAAATTCCGACCCTAACCACCACCTCGGCACTCGAAATAAACAGCTGGCGCGGATCGATCCGCGCGGTAGCAGCAGCTTCCTCGGCCGATCGAGTCCTCGGGTCCAAGGGAATCGGGCGTGGAGAATCCCAAGGAGATGCGCGCGCACTCGCGCGAAAATGTATCCAGCTCACGTAGGCGCGTGCAGCTGGCCAGCGCCGCACGGCGCGATTTATATTTTGCGTCGGCCGTGGAGCGCAATTTTCCCTTAACGGTTTACTCGCACGAGAGTGAGAGAGAGAGAGAGAGACTCTCGGTATACGCGCGTACTATCGTATTCCGCGAGCGAAGCCATGAGGGGCTGCAGCCCGCGAAAAGTGGAAGCTTTTTGTGCTATTTATTCGTCCGCGCGCTCGCCCTCTCTCTTTTTCTTGAGCTGTCTCTCTTTTTTTCAGTCTATTGCCTTTTTTGTCACGTCTGTTGCGGGTGCGTGCCATTCCCGTTTTTTCTGATGCTGCGGAGAGGAGGAAATATCATTGCGGTGTGCGGGAGGGAGAGAAAAAAAAGTTCATCGTAAATTGATCTAGGTCGAGAGAAGAAAAATCGCGGTGGTAAATAAGTTGTAAAAAGTTCGAAAGGAGCATTTATTGTTGAAAAGGTTTTTCCTGAAGGAGACTTCGTCCAAGATCGAATATTATATTCTCCAGAGTCGTTGAAAACCGCGTTTACTCTTGTTCTATTTCTGCGGTTTTTAACGGCAAATCGCTGCCCTCGAGAGCCCCCGGTAACAACTGACTTCTGCGAATACTTTAAATTCAAAGTTTTATCACTACATATAACTAATTACCCCCAGAGTACATCAAACTCCATTGACAGAACCCTATATACAGCAGCCCCACGAAAACTCCGTTCGTCATCGCATTTGACTTTGACAATCCTCGCCTATGCCCCAGTGCGCTAATCCTACATGCACGTACTAACGATCTCTCTCTCTCTCTCCCTCTCTCTCTCCCTCTCTCGCTAATCGCGCAATTGCGGCGAGCGCCGGATCACGGAAATCCCCGGTAATTCCGTAAAATTATCGCGCGAACCAGCAGCAGCAGCAGCAGCAGTGCGTTGTTGTTGCTGGCGGGCGCTGCTAAATTGACTGCGGCCTGCGGCCTCTCCGACTTCTTCGCGCGGCGCGCCGCGCCGTCTGCTCCCTGGGGACAGTCCTTGTCGTCGGCGCGCACGCGACTGAGTAATTCACACCGACTCCCCGGTGATTTGCCCCGGTTTTCTGTGTATTTGCGCGCCCAGTTTGGTTCCTCGGCTTTTTACGAGGTAGTAGCGAGCGATGCACGGGCATGTGAATGTTGAATTAACGCTGGTGGATGGCAGCTGCTGGTTTTGGGTGAGGAAGGGAGTAGGGTACAGAGGTATTTTGAGGGTGACGGTTTTGGATCGTTGGCTGTTTGGTTGCCAGCCGTCGATTGTTTCTTGGTTGCGGTATTGGGATCTGACATGGGGGCGTGGCCAATATATATATAGCTCGTTCTATACAGTGTGAAAGCCTGGCCAGCTCTAGTTCACCGCGCCACCACGAGGGTCGCATGACCGATGTCAGATCCCAATAAGATGTGGAATTGTGGGTGTTTTATATAGAATCTGAGGAAAAGATGTCGATAAGAATTATTTTCATACTTAGGTATTTGTATTAAGTTAAGTTTAGGAAATATATAAAAACAGTGTTTTTCTTTCTGCTGCGATAATTATAGTAAAATTGGGTTTAGTACTTTGAAATTTGGTTTAGGGGTAGGTTTTGGATAGTTTTTGGATGAGTTCTTTTGGCAACAGGATTGGTCTATAAACTTTAGATATATTTGAGGTTAAAAATTGCTCAACATTTTTTATTCATTGTGATTACTTTTGAAGATATTTGATATTTAAAATTTTGGTATTTTAAAATAGTACAGTATGACACTGGTGTGGAAAGAGATATTTACCGCATGAGACGTTTTTTGTACGAGTGAAGTGAGTAACTTGTAATATTCAATCGAATGATTCATTAACTGTGAATATTTCTTTTTCTCTGTGTACGCAATTAACAAATAGTTTTGTGAGTATAAATGCATTGATTGAAAATTTAACTTGAATAATCTTGTTATTTTAACTTTTGTATTATTCACATTCGTTTACATATAATTATTTCATACGTTTAAATGCAATATTTATTAAATCATTGAATTTCCCAAAATACTTCCTTTTAGAGAAAATACGATTAAATAGCTTATGAAGTCAATTAAATTAATTTACTTCGATCATTTTTCCTGGATCAACTAAATATATTGAATGAACATTTTGCATCCACAAAATGCTTATTAACCGGAGACTTAAAAATTAATTTAGCCTTCAATCTACAAACATGAATTTGTTGAGGTTTGACGGCATTTATTATAATCATTTATTCACAATCACTCACAAATCAGGCCAGAATACTGAAATACGATAAAAAATGTTGAAATGTATCATTGTCAATATTACTTATAACCGATGAAAAGAATATCCATTAATTATCTCATAAAACGTCACAATTCCTCAATAATATGTTGAGCACTCATTTCGCAGCTTATTCGCAAATCAATATAATAAACAATTATTAAATGCTTGGAGCACACGGTTACGCATTGTCACAATATCGACAAGACCACATTATTATTTTATGCTCTTGACACTATTCTTAAAACTTCCCGCATTAAACCAAAAAACAATACATATATACCCAACCGCACATCATTAACGCATTCCACCACATACTCGTCCATACCTCGCCGTTAATGAAAATAATATCAATCTCTCCGCAAAAGGCCATTAATAATTGCCATCCCAAGCAAACATCCCCCATTCGTCCCGGCCAAATATACACACACACACACACACACACACACACACACACAACTAATATCGCGATATTATTTTGACGGGCCCGTGATCGACGACGATTCAATGACGTTCCGTCGCGTTCGTATATATAGTTATACCTCTCTCCTCTGCCCCTTAGCTCAATTAAATCCACGCGCATTCCCAAACGAATATACCAGGGGGAAAAGAGAGACGACCACCACACATTATGAATAGCCAAGCAGTAGCCAGAGGGCGGAGTAGTAAGACAGGACGAGAGAGCAGAAGAAAACAGCGAAAAGGGGAAAAAACGGCGGATCGTTTCATTTTTCTCGCTGGAGCGCGCACATCACCGCCACGGTTAATTCGTCCCGACGGTTAGTATATAGCTCGGAGCATAGCGGCGGCGGCGGCATCTGCTTTGAATTCGGGATCCTCGGCTGTGTGATGTGTGTCCCTGATGGAATTCCCCCGCGGAGATTGCGAGTCGTCGTCGTCGTCGTCGTCCCTCTCTATCTCTCCGCCATGTGCTCGTACATACTTTTTTTTCGCTAAGTAGCGGCGGGCGGCGGCGGCACTGGCTCGCTGCTTTTTCGAGGACCCGCCCGGTAGATTCAACCCCTCGTGCTCACGGACGGGAAAGATATATAATATATACGCCCTGAGAGAAGAGGCGGTGTATCTTTTTCTCCCCGTATACTGCGAAAGAAGCCTTATATGTGTGGGCATGTGTGTGTTTTAGCTCGTTTAATGCGGTGTAATGCGGCGAGGTCGGTTTTTCGTATATTTTACAATGTTTATTTACGGCAGATTTTCGCGGATGATCGCGTACGGAGGGCGCCCCGGCACGGGGCCATAAATTCCTCCGCGTGATAAACGACTGCTACCCCTTTAAACGTCTTCTAAAATATGTCCCCGCCGATTCGCCTGTTTATGCACTGCGCGCGGCGAGCTTTAAAGAAGCTTGCAGAGTAAGAGCGAGAGAGAGAGACAGAGAAGGGGATGCTAGGGGTCGTTGACGCGTACACAGTTTCGAAAACGTGACTGGAAAATTTTCTTATTTATCGTCCCGGCTATGAATGATAATGCGGATTACAACGCTGTATTATTGCGATTCCTCGAAGTCGAGGAGCTACGCTGTTCTTTTATGCATTGTTTTGAGAATGAGAGCTTTGTGTAATTCATAATAGGGAGAGCAGTCTGCGTTTTGTAGACTGAAAACGTAATGGGACAGCAGTCTGCGTTTTGTAGACTGATAACGTAATGGTTACAATTGGAGCGTTAAAAGAATATACAAAGGATGAAAGGACTCTTAATCAACTGTAAATTGCTCGTTTTCATCTTTATCACGTTCCTCTATTGTTAAGCCGGCGCCTGGCTTCTTCTACACCTCTCAATTAACCAACCGGAGAACTTAAATCGCGGAATATGAAAACAGCGGAAAAAACCAAAGGCTCCACTTTAACCGCTCGAGTGGCATTTTCAATTCATGATACCCATCCTCCCCCTTTTCTCCTCAAAAACCGATAGCGCTTCGCGATGCGGCTGGAAAGCCGGGATAGCGCATAATAAAAACGTATCGCCCTTGTACACAGAGCGGCGGTAGCAGCAGCGGCGGCGAAAAGATCGGGGCAAAGTCGAGGAAACCACTCCTTTTCGGCAATGGTTTAAAGCCTTCTGCCGCTCCCGCTCGCTCGCCCGCCGCGGCACTTCTGAAAAGCACAGTACAGCGTGCGCTAAAGAGCTGCGCAAGAAAGTGAAGAGAGAGAGAGAGAGATAGAGAAGAGAGAGAGAGAGAGAAGGCGAGGCCAAATCTGAAACACCATATCTATAAAGTATATACACACGTACCGCTCGCGTACTGCAACCGCAATACACGCTCTTCTCTCTCTCTCTCTCTCTCTCTCTCTCTCTCTCTCTCTCTCTCTCCTTTGCCTTTGCACAAGCGCGCATAGCTCGGACTTTGTGCCGCCGCTCAAAGCGAGAGCAGAGATACGTTTCCACCGAGAGATATCCACCTTAAGAGAAGAGAGAGAGAGCAAGAGAGGAAGAGAGAGTTGGCGCGAGGAAAGGAATGAAACGGTAAGGGGGTGGAGTAGGAGAAGAAGAAGAAGGGAAGGGGTGGAGGAGGAGAAGGGGGAAGGGGGTAAGGAGGGGGGAGATAGAGAGTCAAAAGAAGAGGAAGAACGCTCTGTGCCAACTGCATCGGGGCTCTCACTCTGCGCCCGCCCGCCCGGGCGCGTTTGCGGCTTTCTCAAAGAGATTTCCCGCTCATTATGTTGAATACAATTCCTAATATAAGTTAACTCGCAGACAAAAGGGCCTTTTCAAGTCGGCGAAAGTATTTTTTTTTTCAATTTTTCTTTTCCAAGGTCATAAAAAGCCATTTGGCGACCTGCGACTATTGTGATAGCGAATGTGGCGTGCAATTATCCCAGACGAGCCATGCTCTCTTATATCGATTAAACTTCACTACTGCTCTGCAAAACGCCGAAAAACAAAATAATATAGCGAAAAAATTGCGATTTCATGATTTTGAAGCAGCGAACTGTATATTTTCCACTCCCAAAAAATCATCGCAGCAATCGCCGTATAAACCCTTCCACATCTTTCCCAGTAAATCCAGACCTCGCAAAGTGCATTGCCCCCCGCTTTCTCGCATCGCCGGCAGCCAAAAAAAATTGACTAATACAAAGCTCCATCTCCCAACGCTATATGTGTACGACCAAAAAAGCAAGCAGCCAAGCAAGCAAGTAGCAGGCAGCAGCCAAGCCTTTTTCCTTCTCCTCTATCCTATAGGACGAGATAGAAATATATACATCGGCCAGAGCTTTTGGTCAGAGCAACGCTCGCAAGCGTCGCCCGCGCACGCGAGAGAGAGAGAGAGAGGCAGGCTGCAGAGGTTGCTTAAAATGGATGAGATCTCGGGGGCTGAGCCCAAGCCGCCTGCTGCTGCCGCCGCTACTGCACGAGTTGGATTATTCCTGCGGCGGAGCCGGCTATCTGTCACTAAAGTGTGTGTGTGCGCGCGCGCGCGCTGAAGCCGCGTCGGGAGGGAAAAAGAGGACAGAGAGAGGTTTTCTCGTCCAACGTGGACGCGGCCGGCATGCGCGCCGAGTATCAGCGGCGCGCGATCGCGCTCGGTATATACTGGACGGACGGACGCGACGGACGCGCGACGGCCTGAGCGACACGGCCGCGTTCTTCTTTGAGGGATGTTTTTTTTTGGCCGGACGGCGAAATTGTCGCTGGGTCGGTTGTTGGATGGGTGAAATGGCCTTTTTTATAGAAATATTGGTTTGGGTTGTTTTGGAATGGGGGTAGTGTGTTAAAGCGAATAGATTAAAGGTGCAGGTTGCTGTAAGAATTTTGATGTTGTGTTATGGATGAGCCGTTAATTTTTGATGGGCTGCTATGAGTGAATATAGTTTGCAGTATCGGATGGAATTTATAAGTAATAAAGCTGGAGTATGTAGAAGAAAGTCAATATTTAAAGGTCAAGTCGCTAAATTTACCTGCTGGCACCATTTAGCTCCTTAAATATTATATATCGCGCAATCAGCCAGCAAAAATAACTTCTAAAACAATATTTTCCCCCATATTACCACGCAAACGCACAGTTTTGCCCTTTACGAAAAAAAGAGGTACAACAACAAGAACAAGAACAACAGCTATACCAGCAACCCTTAGCTCTCGCGGCACTTGGATTACAGCGCGCGCATCGCCAAGGATCAACGTCGTTAAAAACTTTGGCCTGCCTACGCGTAGAAACCGCAGAGCCAGCGCACGCGCACACTTGATACGGCGAAATAAAGTTTTAATTTCCCGTAAACACACATCTCCGCCAGGTGCAGCGCACACTCGCCGGATGTGTTTTCGCAGTCAGTCGTGAAATACATACATATACATATACACAAGCGCAAGCGCGTACACAAAACAAGTTTACTTGCCCTCTCGGGGGTGTTATTTCAGTGACGTATCGCCGGGCGTCAAGCCGCGTCGGCGCGTCGAGAGATTTCATTCAATTTCACCTTCGACTACTCACTCACGTGAGAGAGAGAGATTAGATTAGATTAGATATTCTTTATTGGGCCTAAGGGGTAGAACCCCATGCGGCACTAGGTAAAATTACATGATTTAAATATAATATTTACAGATAAATTTTACAAAA
>JAPYZP010007317.1:0-14158 GCA_030522985.1 Torymus sinensis
CTAGCTTGCAGAGAGAATCCATTCCGATAGGTCGGACGCTATGTTAATTAACGCGGATTTTCCCGATAATCGGATTATGGAAAATTAGCGACGGTGAGAATAGCCCGTGTACGATCAATCCGAGCGATTAAGTACACAACGCGCGGCCCGCCCGGTGTACTAATACGCAATATCTGACGGGGACTTTGATTTAATCAGAACGGGGGCCGATCCGTTGTGTATACCGAAATATACATTCGCCTGCAATTTTCCCCTTTATTTATTAATTATAGAAACGCAAATCGAGCGTGTGTACTGGAAATTTATATGGATATTGGTTGAGTCCGATTGACGTGTTATTTATAATGCGCGTGTAAACGTTACGGATAATTTAATTTTATTTCATTGCGAAAGTCATATAAAATCTCTTTTGTTTTGAGTGGAATAATTGCGTGCTTGAATTTACCTGCGTATTATATTTAGCGTTGGTGAAACGCGATTCGCCTCAATAAATTTTATTTCTCGATTTATTCGAATTACACACATAGTGATATTTTATATTTTTATTGCTTTAATTAAAGGCGCGCGTATATAGTTCTCCTGTTGCAAATTATTTGGTCTGTAATTATCTCTGAAAATTACATCAATTTACTTTTTATTCAAGTATATAAAAAAACAATTCTTGCATTTGGAGAAGCTGAGAAATATTAACTGTCTCTGGTAATTATAGAAGTAAAAAATCTCGATAACTAATGAATATTTAAAACAGTATACCGTCAATATTTATGCAAATGCAAATTAATACACCGCGGTAATCACCGCTCCGCACACTTAAAGCTGTAAGCAAGTAGTTAAATATTCTCAGTGCTTAAACTTGGTAAGCTTCATACTTAAAGCGTTCGAATTATTCATTCATGTCCAAACAGATTAGACTGCTAACCGTATACGGGAATTTCGAAAATTCACCGTAAACAATATGAAAGAAAGCTTAAACGAAACTGTCAAACAATTTTAAAGTGACAAACATAGTCTTACCATCGGCACAGCAGCCCCTTATAGCGAGGAGCTGCGGACGATGTCAGAGAGCTACTGCACGAGCTGCCGTGGCGCGAGCTACGCGGGCGGCGGTTGCCTCCATCGCGGCGGCTGTTGCTCGTCAGCGGCGAGCGGCTCGGCGTCAGCTGCGGCAGCCGCAGCTGCGTCCTCGGCGACGTCCTCGGCCAGCGACAACGGATGCTGCGCCGCGAAGAGGAGGGTGCAGGTCAGGGCGAAGGTGCTGTACGGGTCCGGCAAGGCGATCGCGAGTCTGCAGGCCCAGGAGAGGGCGAGTCGCCGGTAGGCTACCGTCACAGGTCAGTATTACATCCTTATATATAAAGAGCAAAAAGTTTCTTCTCCTTCGCTGTAATAATAAGCGAAAAGTTTCACGTTTGACTTGCAGGGATTAAAGGCGGCGCTCGTTAGCGAGGCGCCTTTTGATCCTGCGGCGTGAAAGGAAACCGGAGTACGAGGCCCTAGTCAAAGGGTTAATTATAAGTTTGCAATGCTCCTGCAATATCCTGCATTATCTGGGAAACGTAGATAGTTTTTACCAATCATTATATCTATCACTTCTCTCTCTCACATAGCCTAGCGATCCGTCGAAGGAAAAGCCGCTGGCTTGAAATTTTTTCCGTGCATATCGCTCATTACACCTCCTCCTCTGCCTGCCGCCATATGCGCGCGTATATATAATTTCGGGTCGACGACCACAAGCTATCTCTCGCATGATCGGCGCAGCTCTTCCTCTCCCTCATTTTTTGCACTTGTTTCTCTCGCTGTATAGCTAAGAGATATATCTCCTCTCTCTTTCTCTCCTCCAATCGGAGCCGCCTGCTGCTGGCGCTCACTTAGAAACTTCCCTACTTCGGTGAGAGAGAGAAAGAAAGAAAGAGAGAGATCATAACAGTAAAAAGCGGAACGCATGGAGAAGGAGAAAAGAAAGGAGAGGATAAGTATGTAAAGTCTTAAAAAAATGCTGCCCCGCGTGCGCGGATTTTTAATTGATGCATAAATATTGTGCGTGTTGCGCCGAGTTTTAATGTAACGGAACGAGGGATTATAAGGATATATATATACACGTATCTGTCTAACGCTACTTTATAAAATCTTGAGCTCTCGGATCCGAGAATATTGAGTGGCGCCGCGCGCGATTTAATTTACACCGACGTTCATTACTCCTTAATGTACTTTCGCGATTAGCATTTTCCTCTATAACTTATCGACAGTTTATATATAGGCGGGAATATCAAGTGAAGATTTTAATAAACAAACCAGAGACTTATCGCAAAATCAAATCGAACATTTCAACGGTGCCCCTAAAGAAGCCAGCGTATAGAGGTGGCACAGAAATACCTCCGCTAATAATCCCCCGCTCGCAAAAACACAATGACCACGTATATACACATCCTAGATATCCCAGCACCACGAGTATGTACACTCGCTCTCACTCAGTCAACGAGAGAAAGAGAGAGAGACGCGCACACCGCCGGAGGGCAGAGCGCCCGGTTAAGACGAGCCGGCGCTCGCTCCGCCGGTTTAGTTGACGTTAAACCCGCCGCGTATACACGCCGCAGTGCGTGTGCAGGTGCGCGAAAACACACGAAGAGAGAGAGAGAGAGAGAGAAAGAGATTCATGGCGTGATCGTCATGCGCTGGTCAGCATGCATGTGAGTTGGGGTGGTTAAATTGATTTAATTACGTGTATATATATATATATATTATCCACTGTTTGTGAGGTAAAGTATAAAAAAACACACACGGCTGGAAGAAAATCGATTGGAGAGAACGCGAGAATAACGGAAAAACGCGTTAATATAGTTTCGAACTTTCCCCAACATCGGCGTCTTTCGTAAGTTTAAAAAGAAGCGAAGCACGGTAAACATCGTTACAATAATTACAACCACTTAGCTGTACCGATCAATTACGAACTTTTCGCGCGCACGCGAATCTACTATATATATATACGTATTATTACATTACTTAGAGTTTCGAAACTACGCAACGCGCGTCTTAACAAACAACTTGTACAGATTCGCCGTGGTCCTGGTAGCCGCGTCGGCGCAGCCGGAGCTACCGCGAGCCATCGACGAGTACCTCGGGAGGCAGGGGAGGAGCGGCGAGATGCTGAAGGTGTCCAAGAACGGCGGCATCGAGAACAACCTGGCTAGGAGCAAGAGCGACGCGGAGGCGAAGGCCAGCGGCAGGACGGACGAGGACGACGAGGATGGGGCGATGCCGAGGGAGGAGGATTTCGCGGAGGCTGCCGATTTTGGGATCAGGGCGATGAACGATTTGTATATGGTGAAGGAGCCCAAGCTCTATCAGATGGGTGAGTATATTATATAAAGGCTGAAAGGCAAAAATATTATTCTTTCGAAATTGAATTTTATGGTAAATTTACCGACGAAAGTCTAAGTAATTTGGAATTTTCCACTTTTTATCAAACATATTCGTGAAAACGGATAAGAAAGCTATTTTCACGAACGAGTTTTGGCACTAGTTTGATAAGTAACAAGGCGACAAACTTTTGGAGAAAATTTCCGAAAGGCCAAAATAGCTTATTCAGCTCTCAGCGACGAGGACGTTTTCAACTCTCTGTATATTGATTCGCGAAATCGACAGTATGCGGCAATGTGATTTCGTCCATTTTCGATATTGAATGGTTTTTTTCCCTTTCGAAAATTGGATTTACTCGCTCATCCGCTTTTTCGATTCTACTTCAAATCGGTGATTTTGAAGATTGCTTTTCAAGTATATAGTAAAAACAATCTCATTCCGAATGTTATTGCTGTTTTTCCATTATTAGCATTATAAAGTTTCTAGACAAATTGTGGAACATACATTATTGAAATGAAAAAGAACAGGTTTAACGGAAAATTAAAAGTACTTTTTGTAACTATCTCGTTGCATTTAAAAATTCTTAGTTCAAAATACCTTTTTAATTTTTTACAAAAGAAAAAAGGCTCTTTCTCATCCATACCCTTCGCCAGGTCTATTCTTAAGCGCGAACAACCCAGCGCGCTACGTCGCGGCGTTCAACCAGCAGAGCGACGAAGCGAGGCAGCTCGCGCGGTTTGGCTACGCCGCCCTGGAGGCGGCGAAGAAGTTCCGCAGCAAGTTTCCCGACCTGCTGCGTCAGGCGCCCCCGCCTCAGAACGCGGACAAGACGTCGCTGGGCCAGCAGTGCCCGAATAGGGGAACGCCTCAGTGCCCGCCGGCGAGTCTGAGGTACAGAACGGCGGACGGTAGCTGCAATAATCTGAAGGAGCTGTGGTGGGGCTCGGCGATGTCCACCATGCAGAGGTAAAAATCAATCTACTATAATAACGTATAAGATCTGACGTATTGATTTGTGCGCAGATTCCTACCAGCGGTGTACGAGGACGGTATCGAGAGCATCCGTCGCTCGTCAACGGGCCACCTCCTGCCGTCGGCGCGCGAGGTCAGCGATTACATTCACGAGGAGCGCGACGTGCCGCTCGCCAGCGTCACGCTCATGCTGATGCAGTGGGGCCAGTTTATCGACCACGACATAACGGGTAAGTGCAGCGCGCGCCGAATTCCGCGGTCGCCTCATCGTCGCCGCAGCTTTCTTTCATTCCGGGAAAGGGATATACTTGCGCGAGATGATAAGTTGATTTGTTTTGTACGATTGCAGCGACGGGACAGAGCAGGTCGTTCAATGGTACGGTGCCGCAGTGCTGTTTGGGAAACGGCGCGGGATTCCAGCCGCCCGAGTTCATGGTAAGATATTATGTTCGCGAGGAGATAATTAGGGATGGGGATTGGATCGGTTAGAGATGGTAATGAAAATCGAGGTTTTCGAGTGGCTCGGAGATAATTTGAAAGAACCGTTATGCTGGTTTTTCAAGTCGAGGAATTTTTTCTTGATATCAATTCAAACCATAATTTACCTTTTTGTTATTGTAATTTAAAATTAGTAAGGTATCGACGATTTATTTAGCTACCATAAATAACCAGATAACTGTAGTAAAAGTAGCTAAAAAATCCTCCTATCGAATTTTTTAATAATATAAGTACACAACCATAGCACCCAGATTGCCTGCCGATCGCGGTCCATCCCCAGGACAGCCACCTGGGCAGGCTCGGTATACGATGTCTGGAGTTCGTGCGTAGCGGGCCGGCGCCGAGGGAAGACTGCCAATTCGGTGCGAGGGAGCAGCTGTCCCAGGTGACGAGCTACATCGACGCCTCCACGGTGTACAGCAGCAGCGCTCGGCAGAGCGACAGTCTTCGGATTTTCCGCAATGGTAATGGGAACACGTTGTTTTATCTATAGATAAGATATTAATTGTATTTTATACTCGGTCGATTGACTTTTATAAAGTAGCCCAATAATAATCGGTTAATTTTATTTAAGGCCTCATGCAGTACGGCAAGGTACAATCCCGTCGTCCCGTATTGCCGCGCGAGGAATCCGACCTCTGTCGTCGTGGCTCATTGTCGACGACCTGCTTCAAGGCCGGTGACGTGCGTCTCAGCGAACAGCCCGCCCTCATCTCCGTGCACGTGGTGTTCCTGCGCCTTCACAACCGGCTGGCCACCCAGCTCTCGTCCCTCAACCAACACTGGAGCGACGAGAAGATCTTCCAGGAGACGAGGAGGATCGTTGCAGCTATTACGCAGCATATCACGTATCGCGAGTTTCTGCCTATTGTCTTAGGTGAGTTGTAGGTTTCTTCTGTATCATTGATTTCATGGCTTTGGAATAGTGATTTAATGATTGTCTTGTGTGAATAGGGCCTGAGGTGATGAAGATATTTGATATTGAGCCGCTGCGCAAGGGATATTTCGAGGGATACGACGAAGCCGTTAATCCGAACATCGCCAACGAGTTTTCAACGGCTGCTTATCGGTTTGGCCATTCCTTAGTGCAGCGTAGTTTCGTGAGATTCGATAGCAACCATCAGCCAATATTTAATAGTAAGTTATGTTTAAATAAAAGTCTCAGTAGGATTTATTAACATTATTTATATCTTCTCAGACGTAACGATCCACGAAGAGTTCAGCAACCCGGTAAATATACAATCCGCAGGCTCGGTCGACCGCATTGTCCTGGGCCTGATAAACCAGCCAGCGCAGCGAAGAGACGAATTCATCTCGGAGGAACTGACCAATCACCTGTTCCAAACTCCGGGCTTCCCGTTCGGCATGGACCTAGCCTCCATTAACATCCAACGTGGCCGCGATCACGGAATCCCACCGTTCGCCGACTGGCGCCAACCATGCGCGCTGAGTCCGGTACGCACGTGGTCCGACCTGCAGCGTATGATGTCGCCTGAGACAGTGAACAAGTTCCGCGACCTGTACTCCAATGTCGAGGATATCGATCTCTTCTCCGCTGGTTTAGCCGAGAAGCCCGTGGTGGGAGGATTGGTCGGACCGACGTTCGCGTGCATTATAGCCCAGATGTTCAGGAACCTGAGGAAGGGCGATAGGTTCTGGTACGAGAATCCATTCGTGGAAAGCGGTTTCACTCCGCCACAGCTCCAGCAGATCAGAAAAGTTACTCTGGCGCAGATTCTTTGCAAGACTATGGATAATATTGAAAACATCCAGCCATTCGTCATGCTTGCGCCTGATAATCTTAGGAACCAGAGGATATCTTGTGATGATCCGCTTTTAGATCAAATCAATTTAGAGTCGTGGGTGGAAAAGCTTAAACGTAGTCAGAAATCCAAGTCAATGGAGAAACCTGCCGATGAGACTGTTGATAAAGTAGAAGAAGGGGAAGAAACAGAAAAAGTTGTGGATGAAGGTCCTGAAGCTGAGTCACGAAGTTCTGCAAAACGTAAACAAAATCAAAAAACGGCCAACAGACAGCGACCAACTACAAATCGAATCAACCAGCAGAACCGGATCATTGTTAAACGACCTCTAGGACCCCACGAGAACTTAACCATAGTTGTCAACAACCATGCAGTACACTCTCCCGTGTTCGTCAGCGACTCAATATATGGCTCGAACTTCCAGATAAACCAGTTTCCCAGTGGGGACTTTGAGTTCCATCGACCCGCGACCTCCCCTTACAGACCAAAACCAACAACGCAGCGACCCAACGACCAATCGCAACCGAACACAAGTCCGTACTATCCGCACAACTTTGACGATCCGAATAATCCAAATCCGCCGATCTACGGGCTGAGTCCGAAACCGTTGAACAATTATTTTCTGAACAACGATTTCTTTGCGCACAATACAGCAAACGCGCCAAGCAATCGTCCGTCGTTGGAACAGAATTATAATATGAACGATGGCGAGATAGACTCATCTTACGTAACCACGAAGAGACCAAAACCAACGAATAAGCCTACGAGACCACAGGTTCAGCATGATTATGGAACGAGTCAGCAAGATGCTTATGCTACGACGAAGCGACCGAAGCCGAGGCCAACAGCAAGACCATCGGAACCTCATTACGGTGAAAATCAACCGGATTCTCATTTTACATCGAAAAGGCCGACGACGTATCAAACCACGACGAAGTTGTCTTATACGCAGAGTAATCAACAAGCCGAGTCGAATTATCAACCGAGACCTGAGCCACCTTACGAACCGAATACTAACAGGTAAATACGATAACTGATTCGTTGTGCTTAATTCTTTTCATCTGCTTAATTTTCATAAAAATGGTGTATCTGATAGGCCTCAAAGTGGATATTCATCAGGAGCAAATGCGCAAAATTCATATCCGAGTGTTGAAGCAAGTGAATCGCATTACGATGAATCCAATCCAAATTTTTACCCGAGGCCGACGAGAAAACCAAAGCCACCGGCTCCACAGTACGGTTCGAATAGACCTAACAGACCTTATAACGACAGGCCGAGTTATGCTTCGGATGAATACTTGACAACAGCTTCAGCACCTAGCAATCCGTATGGTAGTAAACCGTCAAATATTAGGTATCACGCTGACCTACCAGGTACGTAATATAATAGTGGATACGTAACTGATTTGCGGAATTCGAAGGTATTAAATAAAAATTTTATCACAGAGTTCGCCAAGGAAGGCAGTATGAGTTTCAATACACGAATCGACCAAGGTGAGCATCCCATTGTCCCTCTTCACACTCATACTACAATTTCGGATATACACTACGTGACTAAGGAAAACCCCCATCAGCATAAAACGACAATTAAGATAGATTTCGAATTACCAAAACCCTTGCCTGCTCTCCAAAATCGCGAATCCGAAGATGACCTAGAGCAGTCGGTAAATAAGCCGATGGATTTATCGGTCGAGCAAAATTCATCCCAAAATAATAAAGTGGGTACGAATCAGGAAAAAGATGATATACCTCATGTTAGTACAAATGATTCAGCTGCCCAGGAAAAACTAGTGCCTACGATAGATAAAATTATGAATGAGATCGAAATTTTAACACCAGCGGCGTCAATAAATGCCAATGAGAAAACTGAAAATAGGTAAAATAAAAAAAAAACAGTATGTGTGCGTGTGTGGTAATTTTGTAAATTTAAATACATTGTAGTTTATTAATTTTCAGTAAAGAAAATGAATCAGAATTGGTATCAACTACAAAGCTACCTTTGGAAAAACAACCAGTGGAAAGCGAATCGGCGTACGCGTCAACAACGAGCGAGGAACTCCCGAGGCCCATAAAACTTAGACCAGGAAGTTAATTATATTTATAAAGGCAAAATTGAACTGTATTTTTGTTACAACTGTGAATGCAATTGTGTAATTCTATTATTTAATTATTTATTAATTATTTACATAGTAATTAAGAGATTTAGAGAATGTAGATATTATTAAGAGTAAATTATATTAGGTTTTTTATGAACTGAATAATATGTAAAATTGTGTTCAATGGCATAATGATTCTTTTTTACGATGAAATAAATAAAATACATAACAATTATAAGTAAAATTAATTATTTTTCCTACAACCGTCAAAATAAACATTAACAAATTACCGTTTTGATTTTTTTTAAGTTATAATTAAAGCTACATAAATCTACAAAAAGGAAAAAATTTTTATGGCGAAAACACTAAAATATTCAAATTTACCGCCGAACTGATTTTGTGTTCCTTATCTCTGGAATCACAGAGACAGCGACAGGAATGTTTCAGTCTCGGGAACGCCCTGGAGAGCGCGTTCATGGTCGGTCATCGCATGCGTGAATCATGCGCGGGTAATTTGAATTCTATTCAAATATAGCTCCTGCATAAAGCAAATATTTGTTTGACAATGCAGATTGCAATGTAGATAGGTTATTATTAAATAAAGAAGATTATGAAAAAAATGTGTTGATAAATAAAGTTTCGATACATCCAAGAGATTAGCATTAAAAAAGTAAAAATTATAAATTCTTATAATTATTTAAAAAAAGAAATGTTGATCATTAGCGGAAAAAAAATAGGAAAAATATATAATGTTTTCATGATGTCAAATATTTTACAAGATTATTTATATTCGAAATAGTACACTTTAAATGCACAACAATTTCGTTAATTCGAGAAATAATAAATGAATCGTCAAAGATATGACGTGCATTATTTCTGTGATTTAGATAAAGAAAGAATTCGCGCGACAGCTATATACTTGCATATTGCATCGTAAATTACGTGCGTGCAATTGCCAAGTCATCATTAAGTGTATATATATACTCACTCAATGTTTGTTTCATTCATTATTCATTTGTAACGGAAATTTTTGTAATACTTTGAAGATTTTTTTTGGATACCAATTTTAATTTTGAATATTCTTAATCTATATTATAAGCATATCAGTTTTATTCATGTTTTTATTCAATATTTTTTTATATCAATTGTTAGAATGGCGTTATATAAATATTTTATCATTCTATATGTTTTCTAACTTTATCATATCAAAAAACTTGACAGGAAAACTTCTTTAATATATGACAAATGAGACTTTTTCGCGATAAGCAGAAAACTTGATAGTAATAAGAAGTCAAGCACGATGAATGATAATGCAATACTAAGAAATAGTGCTTCCGGAAGTTTTTATATATTATATTCTTTTAATTATAAAGACCTTGTAACGAAAGAATGTATGAATTGCATAGAGAAATAATTTTACTTGCGGGAACATTATTTATTTTTTCTTATTAATTATTTCATTTTATCAATTGTCAAGAACATTCACGTTTTACATGTTATATCTACAATTAATTATTGATATTGTTATGTCAACTTTAGTTTCATTAAAATTTTTGAAAAAGTCCAATTTATTATAAATTCGCGATTTTCCTTTACCATAATTCTCAATCTACCTGAAACGAAAGATGGTTTGCAACCTTCTTATAATTTTTCTTGTCACGATTTCTCGATAAGTCAACTTCGCGAGGACAATTCCATCCGGTTTGATATTAAAAATAAAAAAAACGAACTAAATTATTGAGCAACATCAATTGACATTTTTAAAAAATAGTATACAGTAAAATATGTTTACTAACAAAATATACTCTCCCACTATACATTTATATCCTTATACAAATATTTACTCAGCTTCCACTCAACATTTCCGTAAACACCGAAAACCTCGAGAACCCAATCAAACCTTACAACGCGCTTCTCTCCCACTTATCTTACATGCATATATATCGGAAGTGCATCACGCCGACCACGCGGCCGATTCATTCACCCGCGCTCTCCCACATATACATATATCCCATCACGACGACGACCCATAATACTCGCGGGGCTTCCCTACGCCTCTGCTCCTCTTCCATTGACCACTTAGCCGAGCTTCCGCGTTTTAGGTCACACACTCGGCCGTGTGGCAAAAAAAAAAAAGAAAAAAATCCCTACCCGTATGCATGCGTATATATATATCCATATCGGATCGCATAACGCCGTCGAAGGGGAGCAGCTCCGCATCTCTCGCAGGGTTAGCTTGCGTATATACATATATATATAGAGAATAAAAGGCAAACGACCGCGGGGCGCACGCGTTGCAGGCCGTCGTCTGCAATACAGCCGTCCCTACAAATCTACTTCTCCGCGCGACAATCGCTATAGTAAATAAAATCGCCAAAACCAAAGAAATACGTTTAAAAAAGAAACTACACCCATATGCAGAGCATTACAGCGCCACCCTGAGGGTTCACTAAAAGCTAGCCATACGTACGCGCGCGCTCGCCGCTCCGCTCGTGTTGCCGAGGTGAGTCTCTCGCGTCGCTACACCACCTCCCTCTCTCTCCGCGAGTGTAGACTGGCTGCACTATACACAGAGTTCAGTCGCTGGCGGCAGCGCGTCCCGGGCGCACGACGACGCGCGCGTCTGTCTGTCCGAGTATCTCCATCTCTCTCTCTCTCTCTCAATTATACATCTCTGTATAACAGATACACACAGCTCGGGACGCTTTGATACACCCGCCTTCGCCGAAATACCCATTAAATAACAGAGCGCTGCGTGCGCGCTCGCTCGCAGAGTCGCGAGTGTGAGTGTGCTGCTGCTGTGTGCCCTGTGCGATGATCCGGAGCGGGAGGAGGAGCGGCAAGATGCTCTCGCTAATCGTCCTGATAGGGGCGATAGTCGTCCCGGGATGTTTGGCCGTCGGCGGCGTGGACACGACGACGATGATAAGCGAGAGCCTCGAGCGCAAGCTGAACGAGACGATGGCCGGGCAGTCGGTTAAGTACACGCGTGTCAATATCACGGGGCTGCCCTACAACGCCTCCACGTACTTCAACGCCAAGGGTATGGGACAGCTGTACAACGTCACCAACGCCTTCATCGACCTGGTGCAGCCCAAGCAGGCCTACCCCGATGGTTCGTACCGTATATACTCTCGCTCCTTTGTCTCTCTTCTTCCTGCGTCTCTCTCTCTTTCTGTGTATATATGCGTGCGCATGTAGAGAGAGCGCCCTACGCGCCCGCGTTCCTGTTGTTTTTCTTCTCTCGGTGGCTCCAACTCCCTGCTCGCGCGCGCGCGTGTGTGTGTGTGATAACGGGAAATGGCCGGGGGAGAACGGCGGCAGTGTAGCGATGATAACAGCGCGTCCGCTCTATACATCTGCGATAAGGGCCTGGCTCCCGTATAATCGTTCTCTCCCTTACACCCACACACGCGCATCCGGGTCTTTTCCGGGTATAAAAAAAAGTCAGCAGCAGCGTCGTCGTCACCTCCTCCTCGCCGATGAATCACGACGCGGGAGTCTGTAATAATAACGGCACCTCTCGCGCTCGCTCGCCACGGCGAAAGGGGAACGCGACGCTGTGTCTGTGTGTATATGTGTGTATGTACCTAGGAACAACTCTCCTCCACATTGTCTCTCCGCGCGCGTTGTGTGTGTCGAGAGACAGAGAGATTCGAGGTCGTCTGCGCCTTCACCTGCAGCGTGTCTGTCTGTCTGTCTGTCTCTCCCTCCGGCGCGAGCGAGTGCATAATGCATGCTGCGTGCTCAGCCCACACACACGTACGTGCTGCAGGGGCTGCTGCTGCTGATCGATTGAGAGAGTATAGTGCTGAGCTGGTGTCAACGACTCCGGGGCCTCGTCGCCGTCGGGGGCTAGCGTGTAGGGAAAAGGTCAGCGGGCTGGTCCAAAGCGCGGCTGTATGGGGGGTTGGCGAAAGAACAATCAAGGCTGAAGTCATAGCCAACCTGCAGCGTTTTTCTCCCTTATTTATACGATAGAGTGAAAAAAGGTCAATGCGGCATGTGCTTATTAAAAAGTCCGCGCCTGATCAATGGACCACCGCGCGCGCGCACACAATAGCCGCCTCTCTCGTACACACTTATCTCCTCCTCGACATCCATCTCGCGCGCGCGCGCGAGAAAGCGAACAATGAAACGTAGGTCCTCTCTCCTACGTACCGCCTTCAGCGAAGGGTTTGCGATGTACACACAACAGCTGTTCGCTCCCCCCGCGCGCGAAACAAAACAAACTCGCTGCACTCTGCACGCAGGTGCACACATCGTGGGTCTTTCACTTTTAACGAAAAAAAGAATTAAGTATACCGAGGAATGACCGCCGCCGCCGCCGCCGCCGCGCGTTTAGTGTAATTATACTCAAAAGAGCCTCTACCTACTTTCGTTCGTAAGTATGCGGTTATTATACTAATGATCTCTCGCGCGCACCGCGTGACGTCAGCCGCGCCGCCGGGATCTTTAGGCAGCGGCGATTATGTGACAAATCGTCCAAATTATGCGTATATATGTATAGTAATCTGACGTGAGGGGATTATATACATATTTGGGCTTGCAAAACGGTTGTTATATATATATTTCTGTCCTTTGAGATGTTGATACGAGGCGTAGGGGTATAAGAAAAAGAAATGTATTAACATAACTATAGCCACGCGGGTGGGGGGGGTGTGTCGTTTAATTATTTATCCGCGCTCGTTGAACTAGCACGGCGAAACCCTGTACATGTAGACCGAGGCGAGAGAGAAAAATAACATTTGTAAAGGCTTTATGGAAGTTTATAAAGACTATTTGCCTCGGCGCGAGGCAACGCGCGCACACATATATATCCCGAGCTCGTCGTTTAAAATTAAACAAGTGGTTTTATTACAGCCCGTGTACAACTCTATCGGGCCAATATTTCGCGGAACTCTCTACAGCGGGAAAATTCATTACGCGCTTTTATTATTCGTCCTGATAAAAACGCTCCCGTTATCGCTCATGCCGATTGCCAGCGGCGACTCACTCTCGTCGTCTAATTAATCCGCAGATATATTACATATCCGATGAGCAAATGTGCCAGGGTCGAGAGAGCAACCTGTCTCCGTAAGGAACATTATTGCTACCAGTTGCGTCAGGCATTGGCGAGAGATCTTTTCGTAACGGTATAGCAGAAAAACAAAACCCGTCGCGGTACGCTGACTCTCTCTGCTCTCATATATTTTGTGTATAATAGAAGTTCGATGGCAGATAAGCTCTGCGTGTGTTTTATATGACCTTTCGTATTGAAATTGCGATTTCTTAGGAAATATATGTGTGTGTAACCTTGACGACTTTGTATTACTTGTATTGAAAAATCCGGACAAGCCCCAAACTTCTATCTGACCCCGAGATAAAAAAAAACACATATCGAGCTGCTGAATACAAAGCTCCACTGTATCGCACACACAGCGGATAAAAACAGTATCGCGCATCTTTTACAGCCGTGGCGTCTGCACAAAG
>JAPYZP010007323.1:0-15753 GCA_030522985.1 Torymus sinensis
ACCGAATTTATAGCGGATTATACGTGTATACGCGCGGGGGGGGACCGCCCACGCGGCCGAATTTTTCCCGAGCTAATTCGGGCGACGGCGCATGATAGCGTTGATATCGGTTTTGGTGCGAACGCGCGCGCGCGCGGGAGAGAGAGAGGGGGGGGGACGGGGGGGGATTATAATATATAGGTGTTGGCGCGCGAAAGGCTAATTTTAGGCGGAGGCGCGCGCATTTTAAAAATACACGCTCGCACGCTACCTCGGACCGGCGCGTACGTGAGCGCGCGAGCGAGCGAGAGTCTCTTAATGACATTTTCTTCTTTAATTATATAATAGTAAATATAAAGCGGTGCGCGAGGATTTTATATAAGCGTAGAGGTGATGTACGCAGGATAAAAGGCGCAACGTCGATCAATGTCTTGTAGAGTTCGATAAGTAATGCGGGATCTTTCGCCGTTCGTGTCGTCGATTTATCAAAATCGACAGAGCCGCCGCTGCTTCTCTCCGCGAGCAATGAAACGCGATAGAGTCATCTTCGATTTGCATAATGCCAAGTGCGCAGTTTTTAATAGTAATTTTATTCGAAATGGTCAATCGTCTTGATATGTGGAAAAGATTATTATTCAAAAAGAAACACTCAGTCTGCGTTAAAAACTTGGGAGGGAAGTTGCCGTACATCCCACATTTTTTCATCGAATTGTTACATCTCCATTAAGTTTGTTTGGGGCTTTCAATTAATGAGTCGCAAGTTTCCGCCGTTGAAATGCAACGAAATAATTTTTTACATTTGATTAAAGTTATTAAACAATGGACATTTTTTTGTTATAGCGTTATTTTATACTATAAAACTGTCAATATATACGAACATGTAATATCAATTAGTATAAACTTGAAATAAAATGATTTTTTTTTTATTTCGCTGCACTCAAACGTTTCAAACTTCAGAGCTATGTAAAGTATAAATATTCTATTGATTATTCGGATTCCACTTCGCACTAGCGCTAAGGCTTCCTTTATACTTTGAAGGTCATAATTAGTTGATACTTTATTAGCGACAACAATTATTATTGTAATTACATTACTATTAACTCAATAATTTTATTATCTCCCTTTAATAAATAGCATATTATTCTCAATACTGATCTAAAGTAATACATATAACACTCGTTATTGCTTGGCTCATATCGCAAGTTTTATCATTAAATTATAAAAATCATGCACACGAAAGCAAGTAAAAAAATATCGATGAAAATTTTGAACGATCGGGTGTATCGTAAATACTGGTATAGTGAGTATTTTTAAATTGAATTTCCTAATACTTATAAGAATAGCGTTGTAGTTGATTATCGGTTAAAAACAAACATTCTTATATGTTATCGGTTCACGCATCATTAACTGCTTCAGATGTTTTATACGCATACATGTAAACATAGATAAATATAAAAAAAGAAATTACGCTAGTTCCAACTAAAACAACGATAACACGAAAAAAAAAGTTTATTTTTTCACAGATAAAAAATTTGTATCGATTTTGCTTCAATTAATTAAACTAACCGTTTGATTCTTGGTGATGTATGAATCATAATATTTAAATAAATCAATACCTTATAAAGTAATAATTATTAAAATGTTATGATTGTGTTTGTAGATATAGTTGTTATAATAAAAAAATATGAAAGAAGTGGTTTTTTCTATGGCCTGGCATAAGAAAAGTAAACATTACAGTTTTTCTACTCTCTAATGAAATAGTATATTAGTGAATATTCACCAATTCTATGATGGAGCAATATCCACTAATGTTTAGTGGTTTTTTGACTAATTCAACTTTAGAGAGTACAGAACTCTCGCACATTTAACTTGTGATTTTCGGGTAATATCAAGTAGAAAAATTATTTTGAAAAAATCTGATCTTTTAAATGAATTTCGATTACGAATCATTAGTCCAAACCCCATTTTAGCCACAGCACCGACAACTGGCTACTTTAACTAATTGAGAATTAAACGCGATCCTTTGCTTTCGATCCTAATTCCGGCGTCATTACCGCGCGTGTGCATACGAGCAGAGGATTAGCGCGGACGCATGGTCTTGAGTCATCGACGGGGGTAATGAAAGTTTCATCCGCGGCAAATGCATTCGTTAAAAGTAAATTAGGGCCGCAAACGCGTCGGAGTTTCGGAGATTAAAAGTCGGAGCTGCCTCGGAAGACAATGTGCTTTGACCGTCAGATCTGTTATCAGCGCGTCGAACAGCGAGTCAACCGAGCGGCAAAGCGCGCGTCTTTGGGAGTAATTCGAAGGTACTCACTTGAGGAAGTAGATCTGGCCCTCGGGCGTGCGCGCCTGCTCCCAGCCGTGGGGCAGGGGCCCGAGGTCGTCGACGGTGCTGATGACGTCGTAGCTGCGCTGCTTCTGGTGGTGGTGGCGGTGCGCCGACTGGTGCTGCGGCGCGTGCTGGCTCTGCTGCTGGGCCGAGGCGTAGGTCTGCTGCAGCGAGGCCGGGCTGCTGTGGGCGCGCGGGTGCGCGACCGTGAGGCCCTGGGGCACCTGGGCGGCGCCGGGGGGCACGGGGGTGGCGCCGGGGCTGGTGCTGCCGCCGTTCGAGCCCGAGCCGTTGGCGACGCCGGCGCCGAAGGCCGAGTCGGCCGAGTTCTCGCGCGAGTGCGAGATCGAGGGCGACTTGCTGCCGGTCGAGGGCGGGTTGAAGAAGGAGTCGGGCAGGTTGCGCATGCGCAGCGGCACCTGCAGCGGCCGCTTCGAGTCGGGCTTGAGGACGCTGTCGAAGAGGGCCTGCAGGTCCGACTCGGAGTTCTGGTCGATGCGCACGACGAGGTTGCTCTTGGCGCCGACGCCCGCCTCGGCGACGTCCTGGTTCAGCGCCATTTTCCCGCCCGGCCGATGCACTGCGCGCACTACCGAGAACTTCTCCTCCTCCGCCTCCTCTCCTCTGTCTCTCAGCTTCCGTCCGCGCGGCGCGCACCTTTTTTATATTCCTCGCGCCGCTCCGTTCTCCGTGTCTCTACGGCGAGCCGCGCGCGAGATAACCGCGAGAAGCGCTGGCCGCTCTTCCTCTCATCTATCCCTCTCCTCTCCTCTCGCTATCCTATCCTACCTGCGCCGATCGCGCTGCAGCCCAGCAGCAGCAGCAGCAGGTATTCTCTCTCCCCTCTCGCTGGCGGCTGCCTACACGTATACACCTGACGACAGTGGCGCGCGCGGGCGCGGGCTTCGGCTGCGGAGAGGTGTATTATGCGCGCCGCCGAGGCCGAAGAGTCGTCGTCGTCGTCGAGGCAGTGGCACCTTGCGGCGGCAGCCAGCCTCGCTGCTGATGCTGGAGCAGCAGCCTTCTTTCATTCATCCGAGCGGCACATCCGTTTTTTCTCCTCCTCCTCCGCCGCCGCTCTCCAGTCACTCGCCTTCCGCGAAATCCCCACACAGCGCTCTATGTATGTATATACACGCACGTTGGCCCTGCGACGTGTATATATACTGTTACGTTGGGTTATCGTGTATACCTTTGTGTATGTATAGGAGGGGCTACAGCTCGCTCGCTCGCTCGCTCTCCCTCTCTCACGTATGCATGTACATGGAAGATGGAAGACACGCACACACACACGCACACCCGCGCACAGACACGGCACTCTCGTACATGTATATGTTGATGGGGCGAAATCTGGCCGCAGTGGTCACACGCGAGCGCGGCTGGCGTTGGCGCAGGTGCAGCGGGGCTCTCTCGTCGACGTCGCGGTTGCCGTCGTCGTTGTCGTGGTCGTGTCGGGTCGGGGCGGCTCGGGGGCCCGCGGCGGCGGAACTCTCGCGCGCGAGTGTAAAGACGGAGCGCGGCCCGCTCGGTCGGACGCTCGGTGACGGCGGCGGCGGTGGCGGCGGCCGCAGCGGCGGCTCGTTCCCTCGCCGTCGCGGGAGTGGGGGCGACGAGGTTTATAAGGCGAGGAGGCGGCCCGCGGGTGGGGGACCGAAGGAGAACGCGAAGAGTCGTCGACTCCGCGAAGAGCCGCTCTCTCTCTCTCTCTCTCTCTCTCTCTCTCTGTGTACGTGTGGTGTGTAAGTATGCGCGCGAGAGGTAATTTTCTCGAGGGGAGTACTATATAGTATGTCTGTGTGCGAGAGTGTACGTCTGCACCTCGCGCGCGCGTGAGAATCCGCGGACACGAGTGTGTGCGAAGAATGTAGCTCGCGAGCGCGCGTATATATGTATATATGTACGTATAATGTAATATGTGTCTATGTATGTATATAATAAGTGAGAGAGGTTCGCTCGCTGCTCCAGGATGGACAACACACACTCACGCGACTTTGCTGCTGTTGTTGCTGCTCAGTGCTCTCCGTCGGCGGTGTGCGCGTTTTTTCCTCCGCCTCCTCCCGTCTTCTCTCGGCACTCTTCTCGCAGCGCGTTTCTGCGCAGTGTCTCTTTCTCCTCCCGTCCTCCTCTCTCCTCCCTATCTCCGTCGCTCGCTCGCGCCGTCTTTAGGTTAAAAGCGGCGAGCAGCCGCGCGCGAAAAGCTCTCTCTCTCTCTCGATCTCGACTCTTCCTCTCCGCGCTCGCGGCAGTCGCGGCCCTCGTTTTTCTCCTATATATACTTATTGTCTAGAACTGCGCAAAGTAAACTACAGAGATAGGCGCGGGCGGGCGGGGGTGGGGGGGGACGGACGGACGGAGGAGAGAGAGAGAAGAGCGCGCGGCGCGGCGCCCGCGACTCGAGCGGCGAGAAGGGAGCGGAGCGCGCGGTGCGTGTGTCCCGCAGGAGGCGCGGAGAGGCGTGCACTGGCCTGTTGCTCGGTTGCTCTTTCTCGCGGGGCCACCCGCCGCCGCCGCCGCCGCCGTCGAAGGAACCCGCTCGCCCCGCTAGCTGCTGCTTCCCCCACCGCCGACGCGCGCACTCAGACGCTCGCCGAACCCTGTGTGTGTACACGTGCGCGAGAGAGCTCGTGTGCAAGGTGTGCGCCGATAGCGAGAGACCCGAGAGCTAGCGCCAGCGGGGAACGCCCGCGCCGGGGCCGGACGGTTATGAGGAGGAGGTGAGCTGAGGCCAGCGGTTCAGGGGTGCGCGGGACCATGGGGGAGGCTGCGGCTACCAACGGCCTGCTCCGAAATAAATTGAGTGCGCGAAATTGGAGCTTGCCCTTTTCGAAAGTAAGGCGACTTTTGCTAGCTCACTTTTACTATTATGTGGCAAGAATCATTACAGCACAATTATTCGATCAAAATATTTACTTTTCATTTTGGAGCACAAGTTGTCAATGTATATACTTTTGATTCCGAAATCTGCAACATGGGCATTTTGGACGGAACAGCGCATGCAAGTTTTCTTTTTTTAACTGAAAATTCTTTCCACCGATTTTCCTGATGTTTACTAGCAAATATTATAAACAAGCAAATCAACATATATATATATAAAAAGCCATATAAACATGTCATTGAAAAAAAAAAATGTTTCCAAGTGATGGATATTGTTATACGCATAATTAAATTTAAAATTCTTGAAATACTAAGCAAATTATAATCTATTGGCTATAATTGACTAATCATTCCATATAAATTCCTTCCAAAGCTTCAATCGCAAAAACAACCCGGCTCATCCCCATCCCTATTATCTCACGCATAATACCAGCCATAACTCATTGCTCATATAGCCATAGTTTACGATACTTCCTGGCAGTCTCGCAGATTCCTCGGATTCTTCCCATCGCCATATCAGAGCGACTTCTCGTCGTTAAAAGAATTGAACAACAACGCGTTACAGGTGTCGGAGCTGCAGCGGCGACGCGTGCAGGGGGGCAGCCGGCCCGTGTCGCCCCGGCCTGCCCCCGCGACCCAACACGACGATAAAGCGAGACGGCGAGAGCGCGCCAGTGTGAGAGAGAGAGGAGGAGGCGATAAATAAGAGAAGAAGAGAGGCGGGGAGTCCGGTAAGGAGAGGAGGGACAATTAACGCACCGGGAGTGGAAAGGGTGAAATTCGAATTTCTTCATGAGCAGGTTTCTTAGGAAGTTAAGTTTTTGCAAAGTTTGCAGGTATTCAGATCTCGGTGTAGAGGTGGTATATAGACAGTGTCGCCTGTGCTGTTGAGACAATAAATGGGAACAAAGAGTGTATAGACGGAAAAACGGGGTCGCCTAGTGAAACGTCGATAACAGTGTAGGGGTGAAGTATTCGCGCGGTTTCATCGAGGGAAAAACAAATGAAAATTAAATTAATTATTAAAGTATATAGCCATTGGTGAACCTTTTGTAAGAATCGTTATCGCGTACGTAATATGACGTTTCGCCGATATTAATTAGAGATTATTCTGACATGGCAAATTAAGATAATACGTCGGATAATTTTGTAATTTTCCCTATACTAAGAGAATAATAGTAATAAACGTCTCTTTGATGTGTGAAAAAGTAAACGTTATCATGTGCCAAAGATTAGAAGCGACTCTTGCTTGAAGTGCCGCTACAGACGAAGCACTTGGAATTGCTAGACACGCGCGAACGTGAAAAGAAAGAAGGTGAAATTGAAAAATCGGAGGAATCAGAAAGAGAGAAGGAGATGAAAGAGGTGTAAGTACGATTGCAAAGAGTCGAGAAAGAGCTGTAGGAAAGAGGGGGGCGAGAGCGGAAAGATAAAGGTTCGGGCCGAAAATGAAGACGGGAAAAGACTGAGCGGGCTTCCAACGAAGAGACGAGAGAAAGACGGAGAGCCAGAGAATAGGAGGAAAAAGAGCTCGACGCCGCAGCCGCTGCGCGCTGAGGAAGAAGAAAGATGAGAAAAATAAAGACGGGAGGATATACGCGTGACAATAAGAGAGAGACAGAAGGAGAACGGCGCAGCAAAGACGGGGAAAAAAGGAAGGACGCCGCGCACTCGGAGCGAGCGAGTGGAAAAAGAGTATAGAGAGAGAGAGAGAGACAGGTACCCCAGCGAATAGAGCGAGACGCAGAGATGCCCTCGGAGCGCGCGCGAGCGAGAGCCAGTCAAGTGGAGGGGCAAATTGAGCCAGCGCGCTCGAGAGAGCGGCTCGATTCACAACGCGCTCGGCGCTCGCGAGTGCCCTGAACTCTCCCTCCCTCCCTCGCTGCTGCTGCTGCTGCTGCTGCTGCTGCATGCCGATGCGCACACTGTAGCGCCCTGCGCGCTTATAGTGTATATTGCGTGCCTTTGCTGCAGCAGCAGCAGCAGGCAACAGCAGCCGCGCGTCTAGACGGGTGGAATGCGTTCCTAAAGTAGAGAGGGCTCGACCCGGCCGCAGAGTCACTCCGCGACGCTATTTTCGCCAAGTGCGCAGGGGGCCATTTTTAAAGGCATATAGTGAGAGAGAGAGAGAGCTGCAGCCAAAGTATATATGGGGCACGGATGTACGCGCGCACGAAGCCCTCTGCACGTGATGCAAGGATGAGAGGCGGGAAAACGAGGGATTCGAATATCGAGGGGCAGAGTTTCATTGGGTGATCGCTGCCGGGTGGATGACGAGCTGTAAGATTGCGTCAAGGAGTAGCACGACGGTTGATGACGAGATCGGGAGATGGGATAAGATTTTTATTTTTAGATTTTATTTCTTAATACTTAATAAATCTTTGCATTTGCTAGCTTTACTATTTCCAAATAACGTGCTCATTTTATTCAGTCTACGAAGAATTCGTAATAATACAAAATTTCTTTAATTTAAAAAGCTCGAATATGTAGGAGGTATATTTACTCTCTTGCTAATATCACAGGAGCTAGGCATATACTAATTAGTGTGTGCTTTCAAATATCGAATCATATAATGTACACAATTCACTTCTATTTTTTCTTCTTTTTTAATAAAACATTGTTTTTATCGACTTCACGATAATGATACACATCGACTTTTATCGCAACAAAAGCGTCTTATCGCGGTGCTTCCTCGTCTTTGGCGTTATTTTTAATTTCGGAGCAATTAAGCAAATATGCGCTAATGTAAACAATAAAAAGACGAGGCACACCGACAGCACCGCGCAATAAAAGGATCGGTAAGGTAGAAAAGCGGCGCGAGAATTCAAAATCGACGACCTTCGCAGGCCACTTCCTTCCTCAATAAACGGCCGACTCTCTTTGGAACGTCTTGCGTCGGAGCGCAGGCCCAAATGGAGCTACCGAACGACAGTTCCGCCCGTTAATTGACGCGTCAAAGCAAAAGCGCAGCTAATTATTTCATGAAAAAAGTTCCATTGCCAAATACAGCCTCGCCGTTGTGCCTTTGCGAACGCAGCTGCGCGCGAGCCGCCATCTACAATGACCGACGGTCGATCCAGCAAAGTGCCATACGCACTGTCTCGCACGCATACAGCCAAACACAGGCGTGCGCGCGCGCGCTGTACACCAGAGATTTGTACTCCTCGATGTTTCGTCGTCGGGCCGTCTTCACAATTTCACATCCGCGAGAGTACTCGGTGTATTATACGCGTGCGGCGGTAGCGGCGAGTAGGCGAAAGTGTACGATGCGGTGCAGCGGCAACAGCAGCAGCGTTAACACGGCACGGCGGCATCAATCGAACATGTCGAAGTGAGCGCGCGGTGCGCAAGGGACGACACGGACGGACGACGGACTCGTACCTACAACCTACGACGACGACTGCATACCTACGTTGCGCTGCGCTCGTCGGCGCCTTGTTTCACTCCTCCCCGAGGAGTTTACGTGCGGCGCGTGCACTTTTCCACGAGAAGGAGCGAGAGGGAGAGAGAGAGCGAGCGACGTGAAGAGAACCGAGGCCAGCGAGGCAGAGAGGAAGAAGGAGAAAGAGAGAGAGAGAGAGAGAGAGAGAGATAGAGAAAGAGTGGAGAGCGAAAGAATACACGCACGAGAGTGTTGGTGTAAAAGGCGAAGATGTCTTCTAAGAGGTATTTCGCTTTCCCTAGCCATAGGTATGCTTCCATTTTTTTCATTACTAATACACTACCATCTTCCAAACTCGCGAAAACGTGACGACGCGCGACGTCGTCTCCCGGACGCAGAGGAGGCGCGCACACACCGTCACCGCGCTCCAAAATTTCGGTGCAATGTATGTATGTATGTATGTACATACGTACATGTCATATCCCCCGCTCTCCGCACTCTCGCGCTTTGTTAACCTGCACGCACGTATGGCCCTCCTTCCCCTCCTCCTCTGCCCCTGAAAATTACATACTTTGCTTCGATTGTCGCCTTTTTCGTCGGCGACATGATGCTCCGAGTCCGTTGATGGGACTAGTTGGCCACAGTGCGCAAAAAGACTGGCTGGAACTCTTTTCTTCCTGTGCCATGCACACTCAGCTGTAATTTCAATCAATGCAGCTGTTTTGGTCGAAAACCATGCACACCGTTGATTGGTAAACTGACCAGGTTACATATCACCACTGCCAGTCTTCAAAGACCAAACTGCTCTAATATTTCAGAGCTACATAATATACAATGCATGAAAGCGCTCTGCTATTTTGTAATTGCTAATTAATCTTTTAATCGACTGGCATCTAAATATTTTAACTTACCTTGCAGTCTATTTTCAGCTAAGCTAGTCAATGAAGTTTCTGCTGTGGCGCTTTATTAATTCATTTTTCTTATCTTTTTGTCATGTTTCAGTGAGCTGAAAAAGTTATCAGAAGAAAGCTTAACAAGGCAACCGGAAGAAGTATTTGATATAATCTGCAAATTAGGAGAAGGGTAAGTGTACACATTAATAAAATTTAAATCTATATAAAGATTGAATTTTAATGGAAACGTTTTAAAAGTAGTATTTGTTTCTATTCATAATAGCATAAATATATGACACATTTATTATTAAATCAAATATCTTTTATTAAAATGCCCTTTTTACAATCACTTCATACTTTATGTTAACTATTTAAAGCAAGATGGCTTTTATCCAAGATACAGAAGAAGATCAACTATGTCATAGCTTTTTACCTCAACATTTCTGTCAATAGTTTTATCAAAGTTTTTTCAATAGCTATTTTAAGAAGAAATAAATACTACTGACATTGCAATACTTATACCTTATCAAATATTAGACAACTTAATTGACTTTTAATCACTTGATAACTTAATTTATAATGACACTGTATTATGAATTTTATGGAAAATTGTAGCTCTTATGGATCTGTATATAAGGCATTGCACAAAGAGAGTGGACAGGTACTTGCAATTAAGCAAGTACCTGTTGACACCGACCTTCAAGAAATTATCAAAGAAATTTCTATCATGCAACAATGTGATTCTCCATATGTAGTCAAATATTATGGAAGCTATTTCAAAAATACTGATCTATGGGTAAGTTCTAATATTAAAATAAATGATAAAAATTTATTAGTGATGTTCAAAAAAGGCGACTGCTTAAGTGTAATTAATTAAAGAAAATAATTAGTATTTTATTTAAATGTAAAATCTATTCTTTTAAAAGGATATATGCATAGTACATAATTCAGAAAGTTTTAATAAAAAAAGAAATTAAAATTATTATAGTATTGAATTCCTATCTATTATAGTAATGCCTCAAACAAGAATATTTATTTTCTAATTTTTCAATTTGTTAGATTGTAATGGAGTATTGTGGTGCTGGATCAGTCAGTGACATAATGAGGTTAAGAAAGAAAACGTTACAAGAAGATGAGATTGCTACAATATTATGTGATACATTAAAAGGGTTAGAATATCTACATTTAAGAAGAAAGATACATAGAGATATTAAAGCTGGAAATATTTTATTAAACAATGAGGGGCATGCCAAACTAGCTGACTTTGGGGTTGCAGGTCAATTAACGGTAACAAAATACTTTAAAGTTTTTCTGTACATATGAATTTTCTATACTTAACCAAATAAATTTACTAATTATTTATCTCTTAGGATACAATGGCAAAACGCAACACTGTTATTGGCACACCATTTTGGATGGCACCAGAAGTTATTCAAGAAATTGGATATGATTGTGTGGCTGACATTTGGTCTTTGGGAATAACAGCTCTTGAAATGGCTGAAGGAAAACCACCATATGGAGATATCCATCCAATGAGAGCAATTTTCATGATTCCAACAAAACCACCTCCCAGTTTTAGAGAACCAGATCAGTGGAGTCCAGAATTTATTGATTTTGTCAGTGTGTGCCTTGTCAAAAATCCTGAAGAAAGAGCGACAGCTAGTGAATTATTAAATCATGAATTTATAGGTAATTACTAACAACGCAAATGTGTTTATTTCATTTGATCAAATTTTTACTCTATATTTTGTGTTTCAGGCAATGCAAAACAGCCTAGCATTCTTAGTCTAATGATATCAGAAGCACATGAAATTCGAGAAAAACAGAGTGCCAATCGTACTCACGTTATTAATAATGTAGCAATTAAGGGGCAAAATAATGCTGATGATTCCGTAAGTAATTCTTTTATTTTGCATAAATCTAATATAACACATTATCTTAGAAATATGCTTATTCATAGGATGACGATGACTGTACGGGAACTATGAAGCCTTTGCCAGAAGATCAAGGAACATTAGTTCCAGATCGCGATCTTCCAGATACAGGAACACTTACTTCAGCTATGCTAGATTTAGGAACAATGGTTATAAATAGTGATACTGACACTGAAGCAACAATGAAGAGTACGTATTGAGAATGTCGATAACAAAAATCTATCACAAAAACTTGGACTAATAATTAAAGTATATTTAATTTACAGGGCACAATACTGGTTCAGTTGAGTCAGGAAAAAAATATCGACCTCTCTTCCTGGATCATTTTGATAAAAAGGAATCACCAGAAGCTGAGAAAGTATGTTAATTACAAATGATTTATTGTATTTTACGCAACTTTTTTAAACATATTTCTTTAATAGGGAAATGGACAAATTCATTTGGTGCAACATACCGAAATTGAAACGAAACCAGAAGTTCAAAATCCATTAGAACAACAGAGGTTTCAAAATCATTTGCAGCAGCAACTCAATCAAATATCACATCCATTACCGGAGCAACCCCTTAACAACATATCGAAGATACAAAATGTTTTTAATGAACGTGAATTTGATTTTGTAAGTAGCTATTGATATTGATTATAAAACTGATATTTTAATAAATTGATAAAACGATGATATCATGTATTTTGTGCTTATTATTTGCAGTTAAAGTTCCTTTCATTTGAAGAGTTGCAACAAAGAATGGAAAATTTGGACGATGAATTAGAAAAAGAAATAAATGAACTGAAGAAAAGGTACCAAACTAAACGACAACCAATACTTGATGCCATGGACACAAAAAGAAAGCGCCAACAGAACTTTTAACGGTTAGGTACTTTTCATTAAACAAGAAACGCGTGTGATAGATCCAAGGGTGTACAGTTGTATAAATATAGATATTCTATAATCACTGCCTGATTTCATTAGGATGTACATCGCTGACAAATTGCTCAAGCTTCTCCTTATGAAATCAGCCAACTTAAAAAAGATAATAAATACTAGCCAGTAGCCTCACGTCACCACTGTAAATTGTTTTACATGATCGAGATAAGAATACTTAATTTTTTATTACTTGAACGTAGTTATTGTTAAATATACTATTCTTATAGAAATATAATACATGATAAAGCATAGAACCGTTTAGCGGACTAGAGGAGAAAATGAGAACGCAGTGATGCACATCGACGCGTATGTATATACGACAGCTAGACTGCTAATTTTGCACTGAAAAAATTTTTACGATATTTATAGTGTAATAGGTAGGGGCGACAAATCCTAATGTAAAAAATAAAACGTCTTTGTAAGATCAAATTAGATTTTATACGTCTAAACATACGTCGATGTTGTTGCCGGATCGTTAGGTTCTTGTCGAATTGCCTTTTTTATAGCAATAATTTAGGTGAATTTTTTGATGTATTTTGGTGATGTTACAGACATTGTACATCACCTAAAACGATAATGATTTTTTTTAAGCTGCGATCGCGTTCATATTGGGTCTCAAAGCCTATCTATAAGCCTAAAGATACGTCGAAACGTCCTTGATTTAAAATCAACTTTTGAAGGTAACCAGGAAATAATTAAAAAATTTACAAATAAGTTAATAAGTATAAAAAATTGTGTTTATTTGTATAGAAAAAGAAACCTATCACTTTTTTAGCAACTTTTTTAAAACAAAAATCGAACATATAATTAAAAATACTTTTTATGTAAAAAGTGTTTTTTATAAATTACTACTTTTGTTGACCTGAACATAAAATTAATAATGTTATTTGCAACAAATTATGTGATTATTAAAATTTTGTGAAACTAGATTTAATGTTATTGTAAAAGTCCTAATTTTTTTATAACCATATTTTTAATTATTTTTTTAATGATATTTAATTAATGAACTTTTTTTTTATTTATAAAAACTTCAGTTACATTGTAAGCTGTACCTATATTAACAATATTTTATAAATCAGTATTACGAAAATAGTTCAGTTCTCTTGCCATTAGGATATCAGTGCACAGTTTTATTTCAAATTCGTACATATAAGTATACTAGCTTATTCACTTTTTAATTAGAATAACTTTTTTTTGTAACATTATTTTTTCATACTTATAATTTTTAATGAAACATGCTACAAACAAATCGGTGCTATATTTGAAAGTTGACATTAAACTTTGGACGATTCTCCGTATTAGTATTGCTGAAACAGCACTGAAACGGTAAAACGTTTATCTCAGTTTTGCGTAAAAAGAGAAGTGAAAAAAATATCGCGTTGGGCATCGCTTCCTACTGCCATATAGAGTAACAGAGATTTATCTTGATAATGACAGTTATATACACTTAACTTATTTTTCGTTTCTGTGTATTGTTTTTGTTTTGTGAGTAAACCCTGTGTGAACGTCTTTCTGATAGATGTGTATTAATGTATCACCTCGTTTTTCGAGGACAAATGAATTTAAGAAAAAAAAAAAAATACAATGTATTCTTTCGTAAGAAAAATTAGACGTGCGATGAATTTTGGCGAAAGCGAAACATAGACTTTTTAGTATTAGTCTTCCCTGTTACAATTATATTCAAAAATCGTCTGAGTTAATCTTATTGTTAAATCAGCGCTATAAAAGCAGAATGGAAAAATTTAACATCATGTAGTAAAGAATACAACGATGAATTTTATGCATTGATGCTGCGACGTGAGATCTTTTGGGTCAAAGTGCTGTCGAACTATTGTTAGTACATTGGTTGCATATATTATTATGATTATGAATTTTTTAACAATAATGTCGCAGTGATAAATTTATTATTATAATTATTATTATATTATTATTTAATGTTATAAATAACGATGAAACAAATTTTATTTGCCTCTTTTATTTGCTCTATCGAATCGATAAATCATTGAGCTAACTGAAATCGATGAAGATTCTTCGTTGATTTTTACACTATGTGACTGTAGAGAAAAAAATAGAAATGTACCTATTCATATGAAAATCTATAGTAAAAAACTGATACTTTACCGTAACATTCGTTTGGAGAACAATCGTATCAAAATAGCTACATATTTTTGATATAGAAATTAATAAACCATGCGCCTTCTCGACCTATAACAAGGTTCCGATATAAAACACACTGAAATAAAAAAAAGTACTTCGAACGTTGTTTTAACTGACGTCCGATCAACCTATATAATGTCAGTGCGACAAGCATTATATTACCGTTTTGCTTTTATCTAAAAGAACAAGCATTAATTAATTATAGAATGTTGTGAAACTTTTTGATTTAAAAAAAAAATGATAAAATAGAATGCATTTTCTGCGGAACTTTTGCCTTTATTTTGCATCCCTTATTAAAATAATACACAAAATTAATTCAATATATAAAGAATTATATGAATATATAACATTATTTAAGGATTTCTGCATACTCTGTATTAAATTATTTTTGCAGGTACTTTAAAAAAAACGTAATGGATTTTGTTAATATAGTAATTAGACTTTAAAATAAAACGTTGAATTTTTTAGTGACTTTCACTAAAATGGCAGTTTATTTACTTTATTTATGACTCTATACTTTTATTCTTTTATGTTATCCATAAAACAAAGTATAATAACAGAGTATAATATTTCGAAGCTTGTAGAATTCTATCAAAATTAAAATGTTAAAAATAAATGATCGTATAGCTTTTCAAAAGCGGGGAAGTAAATCTTTGCTTTATACAAATGAGAACGTATAAATTTATTGACCTCTGATTTATACAAGCGGCAGTTAACAATATTTAATATGTTACAATTTACATAGCACACACATGTACTTTGTCATCATTTACATGATTGTGCGACAAAATAGTTTTAAATAAGAGATTCTAAAGATAATTTTCTTTAATTTTGAGAGATTTACGTTTATTCTATTCTAGCAGGATTGACTTACAATTTATGCTCGCGCACCACATGAGCATTTATGCCACGTTTACTTTTTTTACTAGTGATGAAGCGAGTATATTTATTTCGTTTGTCAATTCAGCCAAAAGTAGTCAACTCTGAAATAAATATTTTACAATAACTTTATCATTATCACATTATAGTTAACAATTTCATTGAAACTGTTATGATATGTATATTAAAATTATGTTTCTTTAATTTGTTATTTTCAATTATATCATTTTATAATCTCATAGTCACAAATTTAAAAAAAAAATGCATTGTGTTCTAAATACAAATATAAATGCAAATAGTTCAAATCTTTTTGACAAAAAAGAATATCTTATTTATAAGCGAGGTAGTTTAGACAAAATACATCCATTCATTAGAACCCTTTTTGTTTCTAATTTTTTAA
>JAPYZP010007332.1:0-14327 GCA_030522985.1 Torymus sinensis
GTGAAAAATTTATTTTTAGAATTTCAATTGATTAAAAGGAATCGAAAAATTATTTTGAGGAAGCTAAGTGCCAAAGAATTGGCAGCGGTTTTTTTAATGTCACACAATAATTAAAAGTATTGTGGATTTGCATATATCTGTGCCAAATTTCAGGACCATAGATTGATTTTTACTCTTGTTTATCGTGCAACAGCGAAAACGCGACTTTTTTTTTAAATAAGTTTTTTCTGACAAAAAATAAATGAATATTATTTCTTTAAATTTCAACACAATATTGTCCTCAATAAGTGTAATAAGTGGTTGAAATTTTGAGTCGATAAATCTAATATTTTTTGAAAAATTAATTAAAGAAGAATAAAGCACATTTTCCTTAATAACAAATGACAGACATAAAGATAATTTAAATATCAAAAAAAGAAAATGTTGGTAGGTAATTTAAAGATCTCTCAAAAAAAGTAAAGTAACATTGATTGTAATATAAGAAATTTAGAAAAAAACGAAACACTCAAAATCGTTACTACGATATCTAATTAACAACAGTAGAAATTAAAGACGATAATTTATCTAATGATTACAGTGTAGTGCTATATCACTTATAAGTAATTTCAAAGCTATAAAGTATATTTTAATTAATAATATAAATATTTTTTCAGAAAATAATATTACTAATTCATTGAAAAAAGATTCTGAAGTAGTTAAGTTGAATATTTTCAAAGAACCCCGCCACATAATATGTGGAAAAAGGTCTTTCGGTGAATGTTGCCTTTTGGTGAAATCTACCTTTCTGCAAAATTTCAGCAACATTCACTGAAAGACCTTTTTCCACATATTATGTGGCGGGGTTCTTTAATTTATGACGTAATAAATAATAAAAACCGCTGCCAATACATTGTCACTCAGCTTTCTCAAACTAGTGTATTTATTCCTTTGTTAATTTTTCATGGCAATAATTAATTGTTGGCATATGTATATGTTATACATTTGCAGTACGCGGAAAGCTCCTCTAGTCGTTCGTCTCTCCCCTCCCCTCTCCCTATGCGAGCGCGTCAGTTCGACTGAGTTAGTCATTGAGAGAAGAGCCCCTCGAGTCTTTATAGTTCATGTACAAATAGTTTATAGAGTGGCCTTATAATAAAAGATATATTTCTTATACTCGTGTAATCCTTTTATTCATCCTTACTCCTCCGCCAAAAGCAAACTGCTAACATTAATTCTGTGGTTTCGAGGCATAACCTATTAAGTTCATTTTTTGGGTTTTTGAGAAAAAAGGTTTTAATGTTCAAACTTATCTGTAAGATTGTAATAAACGAGATTGGGCGGGATACTGCATTAATCAATTGAATATTTAATACACATATTTACACGGTGATATGACTAGGTTATACATTTGCTGCTTCATGGAAACTCGCAAAAGTATGAAGTTATGTCGTTATCCCGGGAACTGTGGACTTATGTAATATTGCTGTTCTCGTTTATTTTTGAAGCATATTCTTTAATCTAATTATGAATCGAATCAATAAATTACAAAATTAATGATAATTAACGTATTCTTATAAACTATTGCCTTAACCTAAATAATAGAAAGATTTAGCGGTACACCTATTTTAAACGAGATATAGAAATATATATATACTAAAAATTACTTTAAAAATCATTGAAGTTTTGCGAAATGAATGATTTATAAATTTCTCAAAATTTTAACAGAAAGGAATAAGTAATAAGTATAAAATTTATATATTTTCGAATAATATTCGAATTTTAACTTACTCTAATATAAAATTGTGATTTTCTGAAACTTTTCTATTATTTACTTTACATAAAATATTGGAAATATAAAAAATAAGAAATACGCAATTCTAAAAAAAATCATGAATATTCAGCTTGAATATAACATAAGAAAACGTAAAGTCTCTTACATCAGTAAAATTGAACGCATCCAGAAATACATGTCTTCCATTATTTACTTCTAATAATCCAACAATATACTATTTATTTAAAGATAAATTTTCCCACTCATCCAGAATTTGGATCCATCTTGTGGAACAGAGTAACAGACCCATTTTCTCATGAAAATGCTGGCACCAAGACCCAGCAACGACGTCGCTAGAGGCAACATTGGCGAAGTAAGAAGGCGAGCAACTTTCTCCTGTATAAGGTCACCAGTGTGAAGGCGTGTCGCGGTCCTTGAAAATCTTCCTTGTAGATATAAGTGAACCGCTGTCCACCCATGCAGTGCCAGCGCATCATGTGTACTTGTGTGGGAGCAAATTGATTAAGAGAATAGTAAATAAAATGCAAAAGAGTTTCTAAAGACAATTCGTGAGTGTTATTACGTTCTCCCTTCGGTTGAACTTCCATCTTCGGTTCCTGCACAAATGAATAAGTTGTGGCGGTAGAATAGAAATAGATGAAATTTTAATTCTTACCGACAGCGGATCACGACTTCTAAAATTATTTCTTCGAATGCCATCATATTTGGGCTAATAAGTGGTCCAAAAATTTGTAAAATCAGACAAATAATATACCCTCTTTTAAGGAAAAAATTTGTAGGATAAAAAAAAAATTAAATACTAAAAATCCTTGGTTTCAATAAATTTATAATTATAAACTATTGATGTAGATTGCGTTGAAAGTAGTTTTTTTTTTATTTCAACCATTAATAAAAGGTCACTCTGTAAATAAAGTAATAGTATTTTTATATATTACTAACATTACTTATTATATTATAAAACCATAAGTTAGTAAGAAAAGTAAACAATGCCATGGCGTTATTTTTTAAAACTCAAATATAAACCTCTTTCGTGATTTTTGTTTTCTCTTTTGATATTTATATCATAAAATTTATTCCATGTCTTGTAGTTATAAAAAAAAGATTTTATTATTATCAAGTATCAATTCTACAGAAAGAGATTTAAAGTTCTATGCATAATTTAAATATATATAATATTTACAATTTTGATATTTTTAAGTTTATTCCACCTATCGGTGCGGGTATAAATGATCTTGGATGAACACGATATGGAATGCATGTTTTATCACAGACATCAAATCTAAATTTATGTATTAAAGTAATGATTCCGATTTTCGTTTGGTAATTTGCAAAACGTAGTCCTGAAATTGATAAATAACATGTTAACCATAAACAAATTGTTGAATTCTCAAAAAATAAATGAGTCCCATTAATTTACCAATACAATTATGTGGGCCATCTCCAAACGGTAAAAAATTCATCGGATGCCTCTTGTTTTCATTTCCCTCGCTAAACCTTTCTGGATCAAATAGATCTGGATCTGGATAAATATCAGGATCCCGATGTATCGCCCAAACAGGAATCATAATTTTAACGTTTTTATTTATTGTTACTTCTGTCCCTCGAAAAGTATATTCTGCTGCTGAATTTCTTTGTAATACACTTCCAGGTGGGTATTTTCGCAATGTTTCTATAAATTAAAATAGAAGATTAATATTTTTACAACATAAATGAATTTTATATTATTTATCAAATATAAATGTTGATATTTCAAACCATGCATTTGATTACAATGATTAAAATAATGAAGAAAAATGTGACAAATAAGGTACAGGTGCACTTCCTTATCTATTACAAGATAACAAGAATGATAACTATGAAATCTAACTTCTGTGACATTTTCATTATAGGCATTTTAAAAAATATTTCTAAGTTATATTATACAATATGATATAGTTTAATATTATTTTAATTAAAAAAATTGTTAAGCAGTTTAAAATTTTTCTTTAAAACATACACCGCAAAAGAAAAATATATCACCTTTCACTACTTTGTCTAAATATTTCATATTTTTTATGTTGTCGTAAGTTAATTTTCCATCTTTCTCGTACACTCCTTTAATTTCTTCTCTTAATTTATCTTGTGTATGTTGATTGAGTGCTAATTCATATAAAGCATTGCTCATTGTTGTCGATGAAGTTTCAAATCCAGCCAAGAAAAATATCAAAGCTTGTGCAGTTAACAATGCATCCGTAAATTCTAAAATAACATGTGTAATAAAACCACATTTACTATAGAGAATTACTCATTTCTCCTCACACCGTCATTCTTCCTATATTCTAAAGTTTCCTTTACAGAATTGAGAAAAAAATCCATGGCTTTGTTATATACCAAAGGTCTCAACAATCCATACAGTCTGGGAAACCATTCGCGACACATGCCCCTCAATACGTTACGGAAGCTGCTAGCCATCAAATCTCTACCAGATTTACGGAAACCACTATTCTCGTCGCCAAGGGAATTTGCATTTAGTCCAAAGGCACATATGCCAATCGCATCAGTGGTATATTTTGCAGTCAGTTCTCGGCACTCTACTGGTTCTCCTTTCTCCGCCAACTTTTCGACATATTTCTCAAACTGATCAGCACAATCGGTTATTAAATAAAACATATCTTTCAATTTACCGGAGCTAAAGACAGGCGATAATTTGTTCCTCAGAGGCCTCCATCTTTCGTATTCCAAATTTAAGAGGTTTTGACTAAAAGGATCGTTTTTTCCTTGAGTGGTGATACCACGATCAGGAAAAATATTGAAATCCCTTATTAAAACATCTTTTATAATATCCGGATTTTTTACTATTAGTATCGGTGAACTTTTGCCGTATATCCCTATTAGAGATTCAGATTTGAATTCATTGTAATATTTTTGCATGAGTAATGCGCCGTTAATTTTTCCGAATACAGCATCTTTGAAATTGCCAAAAATAGGGATTGGTTTTGGGCCTTTAACGCCACGTTTTTTCCAATAATTGAAATTTGAAGTAAGATAATAATGTAGGCCGAAGAATAGTATACCCAATCCTGCTATAACTTCAATAACTCCGATTTCCATGTTAGTTTACTAAAATATATAATGTAATTAATTTTAATATTGTTTAAACGATCATTTTATTAGAACGGTTAATGCTATAAAATTTTTAAATAGTAAAACGTTTTAAATAAACAAACGTTTGTAGTACTAAATGGAAAACTCTAAACAATATTTGTCAATATTATACAATACTTCACTGTACGTACCTATATGTGATACTAGACCGTTGGAAAAGACTGTACTCACGGTGAGTGAGATACTGTTTCTAAATGACTGTTATGCATAGCTTCTTATCAAAGAAGCCTGATATTCGTCTCGTTAAGGATTTTTCATAAATGCGTAAAAAGTAAAAACGTAACATAGGTTATGAATTATAGAGCAATACTCACTGTAAATAAAGACTTGTGTACATTACCGTCTAAAAATAGAACTCATTTATTTGATTGTCAATACATAATACGATAAGTATTACTATTACACCACGAATTGTAATATTTTATTGTTTATAAAACGATAAAACGTACCGAAACTCTGTACTTATTTAACGCCAGTTTTTCATTCATCTGAGAAGCATTTCACTATATTTTTTTACAAAGCACAATGATAAGCGTTTAGATAAGCGTGCCGTCAGGTGTAGGAGAGGAAACAACTTGCCGCGTCAAATACGTATTTACAACTGAGACAGCGCAAACTCTCCCGCTAGTGCTGCACTGCTGCAAAGCTTTTCATCCGGTTTGGTCAGTCAGAGCTGCTGGCTCAAGGCTGGACTTATTTAGCGCGCTATTATGAATGTGTGTAATGACACAGCGCTTGAACGCGTGTATGTGGACGCTCCTCACATCCACACGAATCTTTACGTGTAGTCTTTTCATTCTGTTATTAAGCAATATAGCCAAACACAGTGGGGAGTGTACAATACGAGCGAAATGTTATTTTAGATGACAATTCACGTAAATATTATTTAATAATCTAAAGGTTTTTACAACTTGACAATAGAAATATTTTCTTTATAGCAAGTGACAAGAATCTTTTTATTAATTATCACTCGATTAATATATCAATGGGCGCTGCAGCTCCCTGCTTGGTAAGTTATAATGAACAAAGTGACGGATCCTTTATTCTTTGGATTGGGTCTCTAACCTTACTTTTTTTTCATCATATTTCGCTTATCATTTTTTTGATACGTAGATACCGCGCATGAAATTCTTAATTCGCTTATACTTAATTGGAAAGCATTTTTTTTTAATATACATTGTAATCGATGACAAACAATTAATATATGTATCACAAAGAAAATTTGAAAACAATAAAGATCAATTTTTATGCTGGTTCCATATATGAATACTTATATGCCTTAATAACTTTTACAATTTTTAATTTTATCCCATCTATCGATCTTGGAATGAGTTTGATTTGACAGTTTTTGCTTCCTCCTAGAGGAAGCTTTGGAATAGTAAAATTTTGAGTTTCGTTAAATCGTTCTAGAAACATGATTAAAGTTGTTAGAAGTTTGTATCACATGATTTTAGAAAATGTCTGTATGGATGTTGTGTGTGTGTGTGTTTTATAATGAATTTTTGACTTTAGAAAAATTTATTTTTGAATTTTTGTAATGATCGGGTTTACATATTTTAATCGGAATAATGCTAGTCGAAGGAGAATAAAAATACCTATCTTTAAAAAAATGATCTAGCTACTATGGATCTTTTGTTACTAACCAAAACGTGTTTTTTTTAAAAAGCAAATAAGTTTCATACGAAATGGTCAATTTTTTTGAAAAAAAATCATGATAGTGTCAAATATAAATAGCTATAATCTGCGAGAATTTGAATAAATTCTGTTGACTAGTTTTTGATTAAAAAATTAAAAAATGGAAAAAAGGGTTTTTTACTTTACACGGTTTATGGAGTAAAACTGGATCGCTTTGAAATTCATTGTAGGTGTACATTTTGACTACCAGTCGATCTATTTATTTGGGCAAAAAGATTGGTCCATAAGTTTCCGAGATATTTGAGGTTAAAATTTTTTCAATTTTTTTTTCAAATTGTACTTTCTCGAAATCGGATCGATGAATCATCTTTAAATTTGTAGATAATTTTGTGTCTGTTATAGATAATATATGTGTGAATTTTCATGAAGATATTGTGATTTGTTTTTAAGACATTTAATATTTAAAATTTCGCATTTTTCAAAGTCATTTTCGTTGTCGTATGTTAACTAGAGAAAAAGAAATTGATTTCATCATGTGGAAATTTTGTGGAGATGTAGAGTTTTTGTATTTATCTTTTAAGATTTTTAGCTAAAAGAATTTGTTCATGATTTTTAAAAATTTTTATGTCCAAATTTTTGTATGCTTTTTTAAAAATCGTAATTTCTCAATGCCGACTTCATGTATCATTTTGTAATTTATAAATTCTTAATATAGGCCTTTTAGTTGACATAATTTCAGTGGCAGTTAATATTTTTATTTTTGAAAAGAAATTTGGTTATGTTTTCATATCAAATATTACTATTCCAATTATTTTCAAAGTCGTTATTGTTTGTTGTAACAGGCTGTTTTTGTCTGCTTCTATTTTATTTTTTTTTTTTTTGGCCAGCAATTTTCTATATTTCTGAGCAGTCGTACAGAAGTCTGCGATAGCTCATTTTAATCTTAAGTTGATGCGATTATGAACACGCAATTACTCAAAATTGGGATCCCGTTTTGCTTTTTCAATTTAAAATTTAAAAAAAAAATATTGATATGTTTTAAGTTTAATAAAGAACTATAACGTATCAGAGTTTTTTTAATTATAAATTCTAAATTTTCCTTTTATAAAATTCAACTGATATTGATTTTGAAACGAATTATTTATTTCATTGAAAGGGAGATTGTAAACTTTATTTTATTATTGACCATTATATTAAAGACTAAATTTTATTCAGTTATTTATTTGTGGTTATTTCATCAATGTATTTGTATGTTTTCGTTGTGCACGCAAGTTCGATTTGAGGAGGTTCTACCTGTACGTAACTAGTTAAAATAAGCGCACTTTTTATTTATGGTTCATTCGTGAGTTATATTGCCCTAAAGAAGTTGCATAAATGAACTTACACGAAATACCGATTATTTTTCTCTTCATTACCGCCGCAGCCGCTGGCGGGGGCTTTCCACCACCTTGGTGTGGAAGTAGTGCCCAATCCTATAATCTCGCATATTATCCAACCTTTCTCTCTCATATTATCCTACCTTTGTCTTAACCTTCCTGGAAGACATTTCCGGTGAGGACAAATTTCAGTCTCGCACCGTGTTGGTTAAGCCAACACTCTCTGTCCTTGGGAGGGCATCGGGTCCGTCTTCCAGGGTAAGCCTTTCCAAAGAAGGTCCATATTTCAGGAACAAGCTCCCCGCCGGTAAGGCCGACGTTTCCTACCTAGTGTATCGGATCGGCTTACCTACCTTATCGACCTTCCTAATTTCCCTACCAGTGTGCTTCGCATTCGCACAGGTTTATGCGCCTGAAAGGCATAAGGGAAAACCCGGGATTCCACTGAACGGAAATCTCGGGGAAAAACCCGCCTTAAAGCAGCTGGCGTCTTGGTACTTTTCCCGCTGAAAAACAGTTTAAAAAAATCCGACTGATTTCACAGGAAATCGAACCCACGACCCCTGGAACGACATTGTTTCCGCGACTATAATGATAACCTACTGAGCTAACGTCACTCTGTAATTTGCAATTTTTTTAAAATAAATATTACAGGAAGAAGTTAAAATACATAGACATAAATATTTTGTTGAATTCTTTTTTTTAAGAATACAGAAAAGAAGACATAACAAGTGGTAATCTATTTATGAACAGTCGCAATTACTGTTCTACCAATGCTCTCTTATTGGAACTTCGAGTTCGACCACGTGATATGACTTCGTATTGCGCTAGACGGATATTGGCTGCCCGAACACCGTTCATGGCGTTTCTGATGAATGGTATGAACGACGTAACTCTAGTGTATATAGCTGGCTTTAAATCCTCCCTGCATCCCCTGGGACTACTGCTCACAACACCAATAATAGTGTTACCAATAACAAGAGGAGCTCCGCTGTCACCCTATGAGTTTGGACATAAAATCAATGGTTAATAAAGCGAAACGAAAACATTGTAATAATTTAGGAACTTAAAATTAACTAATAACAGACTAAGATATAATATATATTGAACTTAATTACCGTACAAAGCCCTTCGGGGTTAGTGGATCGTTGCATAATATTACCACAAAGTTGGCTATTCATGATGTCGCTAATCAAATTTCGACACGCCATGTTCGATATAATGTTCACCTCAGCGAACTTCCGTTCGTAGCAATGGCTGCCACTGCAGATTTCTACGTCCTGGTTGGTATGCCGATCGTGACGCATGGTAACCCCCAGTTGTGACCGTAACTGCATACGACGGCCTTCTGATTCTCATAGGTCGGATGTTGTCTCGCATTAGGGGGCACAACAACGTTGGTTATAAACTGATGCAGGCCCAAGTCTGACCTCAGCTATACCATAAAAGGGGGGATGTAATGTAATTTTCAATCAATATGATATTATGCAAAGTGACAACAACAAATCCCCACCTCCAATACAGCGATATCAGCAATCTTATCCGCTATGGGGTTGTACTCCCGTGGGATGTAAATTTTCGCAACCTCTCTCATCACGCGATGCAGTTCACGTTGGTTGTGAGCCTGAGTAACACCGGCAACGACGATGTACTCGTCATTTTTAAAACTGTTGGTTTCTGGACTGATGAAGCAGTGGGCCGCGCTGAGGATGTACCTGTTGTTGAGAATTCCGCCGCTACAGAGGTGAAAATAGTTGATCTGAATCGAAACTGCATAGCTGTTCTGACCCACAGCAGCGATGGTTCCGCCGACTATGGATTCAGCATGCAATCTTGCTTCTGCTGCAATGGCAAATGACAAATTTTTCGTAAATTTATTATTAGTTAGAACTGCTTAATAATGTATCGTTTAATTATAGAGTACTTACATTTGTGTACAAAACTAGTAGCTATCAAGCCACACAGAAGCGTCAGGTATATTAGATTCATTTTTAGGTATCGATAAACTGATGCAATCGGGCTGTGCAAGACACAGGTGACAGGCTTGAATAATTTCATATTTCAATTTTGTATATTTATATGAATTAGAGTATTGATATTGGTTCATATTTCGACAGATGCATCAATAAAAAATATCTCATGAATTGAAAAAATAACTATGTAAAATATTAGAAATATATTCTTTCAAATTCAGTAAGATATGCATGTAAAGTATAAATTAATGAATTATCACCTTGCGCACGTAGTGTTTAATGAAGCAAATGTCAGTAGTAAATAAATAATTATAAATGAAGATCAGCAATTGACGTCCATACTAGTGATACTGAACACATTAAGTGCCTACAGAAAGCCCCTACGCCAGGCTTTTATAGCACTGCTAAGTTCTACACGAAAATATGCACACATAAAATATATAGTCTATACTGAGAGCGTCTATACGATTAAATATTATATCATGTGTAGACCTTAACTGTGCACAAATTACCTCGATAAAAAGTTTTTATCAGGTATTTATCTGTGTAGACTTTATTTGTGTAGCATTTGATTATATTTAGGATTTTTTATACACTATTGTCGTGTACACTGAAAAAATTTTGGCACGGCATCTGTTTTCATCACAGTTCATCAGCGCCCCCTTCGCTGCGTGCATGAGACCACCCACTATTAGCACAGCATTTGCCCCGAATGTGAAGAGGTTACACTAGCAGGGGATAGATGCTGCACCTTTACAGATAGGAGCTGTGCCGTTACGGGACAGGAGCTGCACCGAATCACGGTACAACATTTAACCCTACTTTTGGCTCAACGCATGTACTCATCGGGTGAGCTGGTGTACCAAATTTTTTTTTTAGTGTACAAAATACTTGGGTTCTATTAATTATAGGGTAAAAGACCATATTAGTGTGCCCTTAAAGCAGATGATAATCCGTATTAGTGACACTTTTTAACGTACGATTATTAACAAATAATACATCGAACCGAGTACTTCATGGAATAAATCATTCTTTTTACTGCATCTTGTAATAGGCTTTCATTATCTTTAAGGTTAGAAGCTTCTTTACAATTAATGAGAAAAAGGGAACACAAATACGGACAGGCACACTAATAGGGACCATTACCCTAGGTAGTTTTCTATTAATTACATAAGATTTGATCTCAATTGAGGGCCTGGAAACGAAAAGAAGAGATAAAGCGATTTCGCAAAAAATATCAAATGTTTCCTTCATAAATTTTTAAACAATAATAGAGATTGTTATTGAACCAAATAGCGAATTTTATTTTCTTCGATATTGTATACCTGTATTTTCAAATGATTTGATTGGAACTACTATATTCATAAAGGCCTAAGAAATTTTTTTGGAAAATTACGATACTCAATACATTGTTGCTAAATAGAATTTTTCGTGAGGGTTACGACAAATGCAGTCGAAGGCCACGCGCCACGGTACACGTGTTACGACATGCGCACGACTCGAGAGGATCACGAAAAATGCTACAAATTTTTAACAACTCATAGTGTACTGGAATTTCCAGAAATCTTCCTTAGGCGTTTAAGAATATAATAGTTACAATCAAATCGCGATATTCGAAAATTCATTAAACAACTTTTTCATTTCAAAATACAGATTTAAAATACCGAACCGAATATTTTAAAATTCGGTATTTGGATCAATAACAATCTATGTTATTGTGTAAAGATTTGTGAAAGAAATATTTGATCTTTTTTTGCGAAATCGCGTTATGACCCGTTTTCGTTTCGAGGCCCTCAATTGAGATCAAATCTTATTTTATTGATTAACTATGAAGCCGCGACGCCTGCGCGCTATCGCTCGTCAACCCCCGCTGTCTATGTAAAAACTTCGTTTTTTACATCATAGGAACGACCGCACTTCTCAGGAGATTCTAGCATTCTTGTGTAAAGTAAAATCCTTGACCAATAAGCGAAAATCGGCTATTTCAGGTGTATTTATCGACATTCAAAGTCGTTTCTATAAATTTAAGTCATCACAAAGTGATTGTATATGAAAATGTTAAATGAGAAAAAGTTTTGTTTTATTATAATCTACAACTTTTACATTCAACATATCTATGTAAACTTAAATCCTGTCAAGTTATAGCCAAAAATCGTCCATTTTATGTATATTTAAGAGTTTAAAATCGTTTTTATAGGTCCCGTATGGAAAAAAACAAACGTAGGATATCATAAGAAACCGTAGGAAACCGTACAAAACCGTAGAAAAATGTAAAACCGTTCTAATTCGGACATCTACTCAATTTTAGAGAAAACTAAGCTTATAAAATGTTTCTTTTAACATGTAACCTTATGGGAAAAGACATTCATTTTGTATTTATTCCATTATAAATAAATAGTCTTTATAAAACAGGATATAATATTGAAGATTTTTTTAATCGAGATTCCAATATTGTCATCATAAATATAAGTTAACGACTAAATTAAAAAGATATTAGCGATAAACCTTGTGAACATGATTCTGCGCATGCGCAGTAAGAGCAGACAAACCTATAAGTAATGTGAATGGCAATATTTTTAATTTTTTTAAGAAAACTGGGACTTTTTACAACTTGCTGAAGTAGTTTGAAGGTATAATTAAAATTTCAAAAATCGCCAAAAACAAAAAAGGATCACACTGGGGCCCTGACTTGATACAGCATCGCGCGCCGAAGCCACCTTAAATCCTGTCAAGTTATAATCGAAAACCGTCCATTTTTTATCTTTTTTGCCGTTTTTTGCCGTTGTATTGGCATAAGTATGGCTCGTAGCAAAAAATGATCAACATAAAAAAAATGTATTTTAATTAGTTTTAGCATGTGTGAAATTTATACTAAAAATGAATTTTCGATGCATTACGCTCAAGAATCAACTTCTTCAAAATTTTAATTGTGCTCGCATTTTTATATTTTTGAACGGATCATTCCCAAAGAAGGACTGTTACCTATGTATGACTAGACGAAGGTGTACTATCATTTCTGATCGGATTCGATTAATTTTGTCGATATGATAATGTGAACACAAGGTTCCGTACATACTGTAAGACATACATACATCATGGGGAACACTTAAAATGGACTCATTTTCGGTGGAAACAGTTTTTATGCAATAAATTATTGATTTTTGAGGTGTTACAATTTTCGCTCTAGTGAAAATATAAGGCTCCCCCGAGAAGCGGTTTTGCCTAAAAGCTACCTATAATTAAGTATACGAATTTAATCGATGACTTTCGGCGACTCGTATTTTTTTTTATAGTTGGTAAATATTGCTCCCAAAAAAAGTAAAATATATACAAAATGAACGAGTGTCGATAAAATTATTCCTCTTTTTTATACAAACTCATGCAATTACGTGGACCATCTCCAAATGGTAAATAATTCATAGGATATCTACTGTTTTCGTTTTCTGCATTTTCGGAAAAATATCATCGTCATGATGAATCGCCTGTACTGGTATAATAATTTTAGTTCTTTTTGGAATTGATACTTCTGTACCAGAGAGAGTATATTGGCTTACTGAGATTCTCCTTAACAATGGAGAGGCTGGATATTTTCGTAAAGTTTCTGAAAATAATTTACATAAGATACTGTAATATGTTGTGGTATTTTTTTGTCATAAGTAAATTGTTAAATTTTCTTTTTAATGTCCTCTCGAAGTTTATCTTGAATATTTGGATGAAATGCAAGTTCATATAACTAATTACTGATTGTTGTAACCGATGACTCATAGCCAGCAGCAGAGAAGGAAACAATTTGCCCGTCTATTAAGCTATCCGTGAATTCTACAATAACATACGTATATTATAATAGAAAACACTCTTTCACATGAATTTCATTATTTCATAAAAATAATTTTTAAGACATATTTTAATACAAAAACGATAGGTACACGGAAAAAATACCTTAAAAATTAGTAGAATCTCTGGAAATGATGGGTCAACTGATACTCTCGTGAAAATGCTAGAGTTTACTATATCCTACATTTTTACAATTTTAATTTTTTAATCTGTTCGTAATAATCAAAGTTGAATTATTTTAAAAATATGCCTTACAAATATACTTTTCTATAAATATTTACACAATGCAATCTATATCACAAGCAACATCCAGTAATCAATAATAGCTTAAGGGGGTCATAGACCTAGAGACCTTGAGGCCAAAACAACATGAAAAACTAAAATAAAATATAATTAGTCACATATACTAATAGTATATCATAAGTAAGCATAATTTCTGATAAAATGGTCCAAGATATAATCTGTAGACCAATTTTACTCAGAGATATTGCATTGTCAAGATTTTTCCTTTGGCGTAGCTTTTAAAAGCAACTACTCCATCAATTTTCATGGGGTTAGGCTTAAAATACTCTAAATCCATCCAGTTTTCTACCT
>JAPYZP010007333.1:0-15402 GCA_030522985.1 Torymus sinensis
GAGAGAGAGGGAGAGAGAGAGAGAGAGAGAGAGAGAGAGAGGGAAAGGGAGGTTAGGGGTTGCGATCCGTGCGCCTTTACATCCGTCGGGGCTTAGCGCAGCGCCTGGCAGCAGCCTCTTTATGTACATCGCACTGTATCGCAACTCTATATATATGTGCGGTCGACTGTCGGCACTTACTCGCCCGCTTAGCTGCGGGGCTATCCGTTACGTTGCGCGAGGAGGCTCGCTCCTCTCTCTCTCTCTCTCTCTCTCTCTCTCTCTTTCTCTCTCGTATATATACCGTTATTCCGCCGATTCGCGCCTTATCCTGTACCGTTTGCTCGCTCTGAGCACTTGCGAGGAGTGCGCGCGCGCGATTATCGTGTTGGACGGCTCTCAAAGTTTATTTTGGTATTGGGTGGGAGCTTAGGGGTGGCGCCTGTTTTGCCATTTATTCGTTTGTTTATTGCAGGAAATAATTTATTATGTGTTATTTATATAAAGAAAAGTTGTACTACCTTGTCTGTATATAGCTGTAGCTAGCTAGAAGAATGTTCAACATAAACAGTTGCAGATTCCGTTCAAATTTTAGAATCTTTTTGAAAATGCGATGGTTATACAGCAATACTAGATCCTAATGGTTAGAAAAACTCGAGTTATGAATATTTTTAGTTTCATTCTACTAGAAAACGTTAGAGATATTAGAGTAAACGAATTCTCATCTACTTTTTCAGAATTCAAAAATACTAATTTCTGTTAAAATTATTGTAGATTAATGTTATACTATAATGAAAATGGAGTAGTAATAGAAAATTAAAAAGATCCATTATAATTGGTATTTTTAGAAACATTGTATTTTACTATCGTATTTTAAATAACTAAAAACTGACAAAATTTCGGACAAATCCGTAATCCGATGTTAGTATATTCCCTTATAGTAAATATTGTTGCCATTGTTGTTAATTATCCTTTGAATCTAGAAATTTTTCTTCGATAAATAAAATATAATTATGCTACCTTAAAGCATTGAAATAATTACCACCAGCGAAAGTCTCTTATTATTTGCTCTTCCAATTAGAAAATTCATTTGCAACAAAGTTATAACGTCGACGGTACTTGTTTATTTGATTGCTTCAACGACTTCTTTTAAATGATTACCTTTAGATAACAGCCTAAGAACACTTGAAATTAAAAAGAACTTTGTGTGTCAAGCGTCAACTATTAAAACAATTATTAAGTCTTCAATTACTCACGATTACGCTAATATTGTATTATGAGAATGTTTGCATTAAACAAACGCGCAGCTACATTACAAACTAGTATAACCACTTTTCATTGTTTTGATCACTTCTTTAAATACTATACAGCAGGTCATACTTGAAACTGCTCGCAAATAGCGTTTAATGGTAACCACCCAACTGTTTATAAATTTCAATTAACTGCCACGATGGCAGATTACTATGGTATTGTCTCGCGTCGCCTGTCGATTGCTTTACATGCTAATTAGCTTTAGGGAAGCTACGTACGTGCAAGACGTTCCGGAATAATACCGTTAGTAGCTCGGCACTTGAATGACATTTATAAGCAATTATGTCAGTGACAAATGTGAATTGCAATTTACGTTACTTTTGCCCATTATTTATTTCATCTTAATATTCACTGAAACAATATCGTGCCAAAACAGCATTGAAGATTATTAAAATTTACCGACGGTTAAAGCTACAAAGAATCATAGAGAATTATTTTTCCGCATCCAATTTATTCTTCTTCTGTAAATAGCTCCTAATATATATAAACATCATAAAAAATGTTTAAAAACATATAATTTGTTTTGTGATGTATCAATGAATTTAAAGTGTTTAAAAATAACATCAAGCACACGCTACTCTAAGATTTTATAAAAATCAAATTGAAAGCTCTTCCCCTCTGGAAAAAAGGATTTTCGAAAAGTTAGCGCAGAAGAGCCTAACACCTGCAGGTAACCCGAGTAAGAGATTTCGCTGGTCGTCGAGCGAACGGGAGGGAGTGAGAGAAGCTATACAGCCGATCAATTGACGTTTCGCTCGTGCGCGCGCACACAACTGCATCTCTCTCTCTCTCACTCGGGCTCTCTCATGCGATGCACACACAATCGCGCACGACGTGTGTACGCGCCGTCCTCCTCCTCCTCCTCCTCGCCTCCTCTGTGCCCTAAGTGTATTTATCGAGAAATCTACGGCGCCGACGCGTACGGGCGAGCCGAAGCCACTCCAACTACGTTTACGTGCCTATGCTGATGGATTAACCTCGTCGCGCTCACGGGGCTTCACTTCTACGTATGCTAATGCTAAGCGTCGTGTATTTTTCCTCGTCCCCGGCTTTAAGCCGCTGCCCTCCCTCTCACCTCCCGCCCCAGCAGCCCGGCGCTTTTTTGCGCACACTCTAACGCAACCCGAAGACTTAAGTTTATTTTCGAAATCTCCTTTATTCAATTAGCTCGCGATTTATTTATTCTTGGACGTTTTTTACCCGTTTTTTTTCTTTCACCTACGAATTGCAGTTTGACCTTTTAATACGTTTAGTTTTTCTTTATTTATTTTTAGGTATTAATAGCAAACGTGAAGTCGTGCATATTCAAACGATTATTGCCAATGGATATGTAAAAAATTAATGCGTGTAATAAAGTAGGTTTATATAAGAATAAGTTTTATTATTAAAATTAATAGTCCCATTAAAACTAGAGCTGGGTAAATGCTCGGCGTTTATTTTATAATTTAAAAACTTTCAAAATTGTTCGCATCGATTTTTCATTTAAATTATTAAGAATTATCTAGCAACAAAGTTAGTTCAGTCTAATTATATCGCGACTGACTTATATACCGCCAAACTGCCCGATTAAAAATTCACGACTATACCGATCTCTTTTTATGCACTCTTTTCTACCGTCTGAAAAATTCAGTGCAATTAATTTCCAATCCGTCGCGTCTGTCTAACACTCGTATCGCGATATGTTATTCCATGTCTTGTCGTCAAGGGCTTCTCTCCGGCGGCGGTGCTGGCGCGTCGCTGTTGCCACCTCGCGCGCCGGATTTGTGTTCAAGAGCGATGAATTGCACCTACTACTCTCGTCTCTCCAGCTAAATCCCCGTTTTTCTCCTCTTCCTCTTTACTCGCTACCCACCTCGCGCGTCGCCTTCTCATTGTGCGCGTCTTAAAGCATTGTAAACGACCGCGAAAAGTTCGCCGAGCGCGAGAGAGAGGCGTCTCAAGGGGGGCGCGTGAGAGCAAGAGAGAGAGAAGACTTCTCACTCGACGGCGGCGCACTTTGGAAAATAAGGTGTCATACTTTCTCCACTTGTCGCGAGGGAGGAAGGAAAAAATTACGCGCAGCGGCGCGTGTGTTCGAAATAATGGAGCCCTGAATGGCGAATAAGTCAAGAGTTTCGAGGCAAACAAACGGCTAAAATGCGCCGAGAGCGCGCGCAGGGGCTTGTTGCTAACCCGTGAAATCGACCCTAGAGCTGCCATGTTGCTCGCCACACATACACTCTGACGTATATCGTTTTATTCTTACAAGTGAGTGGCAACGTACTCGTGTTTCCCTCAGCTTCTTTACAGATTGTATGCGAAATGATAACGACATTATTATGAAAATTGAGAAAAATCTAATATTATACGTGGTGATTGAGGTTCCTTATATACAATAAAATATAATAATTGAGCGATTTGTTGTTGTACACTCTCGGCAAGGGACATAAGCATTTGGCGAAAGAGGGGACACGAGAGAAACAAAGAATTTGTAAATGTCGCGTGATGTGAGTCAGGTTTTATGAAATTGAACCGAGGCGGCCCCGCGGCCCCGGATTAAAAATGGCCCGTGCTTTTTCGGGCCGGGGCAATCTCCTTGAATGCGATGTAATAACGTGTAATGCTTAGCCCATCCCGGGCGAAATCGTCGACAACGCGCGGCTCGTAGTCAAAGGGAACACGGCTCTTCCCAACTTTGAGTAAAAATTACCCCCTATCTTTCACAACGTCCGACGATCTCTCCGTCCCACGGCATATTTAACCCCTTCATTGCCAGCGGCAGCGACAGGCGCACGTGTGCTATTAGCTAAGTAGAACGATAAGCTTTACGCGAAATTCTAATGAATTTCTCAGCTAATTCCCGCTCAACTTACCTCGCGCCAACGAATTACTTCCTTGGCTATACCTAGCTATACTGCTGCTGCTGGCACTGCCTCGCACTGCCTCGCCCTTGTCTCCTTCAACCCCTTCTTCGGTGCTACGTCTCGTGTACTTTGCTCTTTGCTCATTACTCTAATAACGTTTGTATATTGTTACTCTCTTTGTAATTATTCATAAACATGGTTTTTATTATATAATCGTATGATCGGTAGTTGCTTCATAAGATTTTACAAACCATCATTTGAACCTTTTAAATAATGATTTTTTTATATATATCTAAAAATACAATGTAGTTAAATCGATTTGAAAACGAATCAACGTAGCTGTAGCTAAATGGATCACAATTCATTATAAATTTATTTTATTTTAATTTTCTGTAAAGTTCAAATTGTAAATTTGTAAATTTACTTAAAGAAATATACGTATTGTTTTTTTATTTTTTTTAAATTTAATATTTTAAAACACTTGACAGTCAAGCATACTTTATACCACACATGCCGAAGGCTTTTAAAATTCATTATAGCATGATTGTTTTCCTATTTATATCGACATTTTCTGATCTTTTCGAATACTCGCTGCTTTCCTGAGCTATACGATACTCCACTTCTCTCTTCGCTATCTGAAATCCACTATCTTAAAGCAACTACGCCATCACATCCAGCCTTCGCGTTGGCGCGCGGAGCTCGCTCTCGACTCGGGTAAAATTATAGGACTAATCCAGTGAAACATGCATGAGCGGCGAGGAATTAGAGTGCCGAGTACTCTCTCTCCTCTCTGTCTCCTCCTCCGGGTACCTATTTCCGCTAATCCGCCCCTGACTATTTGGGAATTGGGCGAAGCTGGCTCATCTCTCTCTCTCGCTCTCCCTCTCGCTTCGTTAGTCCGAGCTAGAGACTATGGCAGATCTCACCCTCCAGCGCGCCTCTATGCACATAACTCTATCCCCGAGATAAGGGACGTAACTGCGCGCGGGCGCAATTTCAAGGTGGCGAATTAACAAGGTGCTTCGTGGCCTTGGCACCGTAGGCGCCGTTTTACGGGGTCCCCAAAAGGGTTCGAGAGGGTAGCAGGGGGGGGGGGGGAGTATAGCATGGCCCGAGGAAGGGTGAGAGACGGGAGAGGATAAGTCGTTCGGGAAAGTCTGCGTCACTTTGCTTCTAATTCGTTTGGAGAGTGCCGTTCTTGAGAACAATTATACATTCGTTAGAGTTTTACTTCAACGTCTGAATATTAAATTATTGGGAGTTACAGGTTATTAAATAACGTTTTAAAAGAACGCTGAGTAATTATAGACTTTAAAGTTCAAGTGAAAAAGGCTCTTTTATGCAAATACCATTTAACGTTTTACTCAATAATAATTTCAATTTTAAACGACTGTTAAAATCTTCGCAATGAAAGAAAAAAATAAAATATCCGCATGAAAACTTTTTAAAACATCGACCTTCTATAAAGCTCTGTAAATGATTGAATGTTCTTTTTCCGACTAAAATTTCGATTAAATAAATACTTATTTTCGTGTAGGTTGAATGAATTTTATATAAATTCCATTGGATTTAATTTCCCAGCATGTATATCGCAATATACCTGTAGCGAATGAATACATTGAAGTCTTCCCTCGCAAAAAGAAAAAAAGATATTTTAAATTTCAAGGAACAATCATTTGAAACACACCCACACATCCGTTCCCAAAGTCCCACATCCCCCGACGCAAGTGCGCAATTAGCCGGGCGATTATCGTGCGAATACTTTATCGGGCGCACTATTATCGACGAATTTATAATCTCCACATATAAAGGCCGGTGCGCAGTGACCGCGAAGCGGTTAACCGCCCCGCCTGCCCTCCTATATATACTCACCCGTACGTACGTATATATATATACACTTGAAAAGGAGAAGGTAGTAGCACAGCAGAAGGAGGAACGGAGGAGGAGGCGGAGTGTCGGCCGTATGCGGCGCGAGCGTCTCTCTCTCTCTCCCGCGTGGATTGCAGGCAAAAGGAGTCGCCCTCTAATTGGACTTCATCAATCTAATTAATGCGCAAATAAGTGGCTCGCGCGCTCCGCGGCAAAGACACACTCGTGCTCGCGCAACTTTATGCACTCGAGGAGAGGACTTTTCTTTCTCCGTCCCAGGGGCTCGTCATCTTCGCCGAAGCGGAGATTGTACTTTATTGAGGATAAGAGCGCGCGCGCTTGCTCGAGTGCTAAAGAAGAAGGGAGAGAAAGAGCGAGAGAGAGAGAGGTGCGGAAAATAATATCAATAAATCTGATTAAATTGAGCGTGGCGCGGAAAAAAAACGGCGTGTACACCGAGGTCGCTTATATTGGTTTAATTATTTAAACGGCTGAGGAGGGGACATAATTAGATTATGGCGCGGGAAATTATGTTAAGAGGTTGTAACTAGTAACTTCGTTATTCTTCTATTAAATGAATTTTTCATGTCGCTTATGACGTTTTTGTGGAAATTCGTGGTTAAAACTTTTTGTTTGCAATGGATAAAATAGAAAGTAAAAAATACATGAAAAAAAGAAACATAATAAATAATAATAATTAATGATAACCCAGTAAAGCGAAACTAATAGTAAAATGATGTATAAGTAGTGTATCAAGATTCAGGAAAATCGCAATAATATTTTAATAAGTAAACCGTATATAGTATTTGTTCTCGTACACACTTTTTCAAAACACATTGGAAAAACGTCGTTTACCAGAGACCAAGAACATTAGGCAAAATTTTGCGCAAGTTTACGACCCGCGTCATTAAATCGTATTTTTCTTTCCTCTATCCGTCTGCTCTGGTAGGTAGCGGTAGGAAACCGCTTTCTCTCTCTCTCTCTCTCTCGCTCACGATTATATCGCGTAAATTCTCCTTAAACTTAAGTGAAACAAAATGCCGACCGTTTTCCGCGAGCCCCATTCGTTTCAACTTGCAACAATTAAGGCCGCGGGGGGGTTAGGAGACGCGAAAACGAGGCGCAAGTGTGCACGAGGCGCGATATTTTTAATGCCTGCGCGTGCGTGCACTCGCGATATTCGCATGCGTTTAACGTCGTCTGTATATATATTAGTGCGCAATAGGAGTGCACCCGAAATGTGCGCGTTGCGAGGAAATAAAAGACCGGTGGACGCGCGAGTATAAAACGGGTCTCCGCAATTCCCGAAATAGCGTGCGATGTGTTTTCCCAGGCAAAGGGGATCGAACCCACGACCTTAGGCAAGTGTAAAGTCTCTGTACATTGTACGCACGGGAGAATGTGAGAGAGTAAGAGAGGAAGAGAGAGAGAGAGAGAGAGAGAGAGAGAGAGAGAGAGAGAGAGAGAGAGAGAGAGAGAGAGAGAGAGAGAGAGAGAGAGAGAGAGAGAGAAGACAAACGCGGGCGGATATTTTTGGTCAATGCGCGCTGGTATATTATATCCAGGAAAGAGGTAATATGACAGATTTCCTGTAGGTATTTTCTTTTATAACTCTTCAATATTATATAAACGTTTAAGTGCTTGATAAAAACATCCAATTGATTGTTATTGTTTGTGTTTTAATTAAAATTCCTAATATTCGATAATAGTGAAACGTTGCAATAATATTTTCTAATTTTATATTTAAGAATATTCATATAAGTATTTTGTTGACGTATTAATAAAGTACTATAGCATTATACTTTCACATATTCAGAATATTTGTATGGAACGTAACATCTTAATTTAGTGATCACATTACTTTTATGGATAAAAATGATAGTTATTCAGGCAAATTTTGTGTTTTGTAAAAACCTAAAATTTTGGTATTATATTGTGAAAAAATTTAACCATCAGAAAAAAATTTGAAACCTTTCAATTTAAGAAACCTTTTTTAGTGATATAAGCAATGATCAATACTGAAAGCTTTCAATGTACAGATATCTTTAAACGATTAAGTAGTTTTTTATAGCACCTCTCTGCTTGCTTCTTTTGCTCCGTCACTCTCAGCTCTACGGCTTTTCTCTTTCGCTCTGCTTCTCCATCTCTTTCGCTTTCTCCCTCTCTTTTTCTCTCTATTCAATTCCCTTTTTACTGCTTTCTCCGGGTCTTTAAATCGGGAAAAAGCAAGAGCTTTCCCGACGATCTCGGGAAGTCAGTCGAAAGACATTTATTGACTTGTTTGCTTAACCATTTGCGCTTGCAGGCCGCGACCACGGGATTTGTTGAAACAAGTTTGCTTGTTGTCTCATTTGTAATTGTTTTAACGCATCAAACACTTTTGACTTTAGAAGCACTGTAATTTTTGATACTTTTTATGTTTATAGCGGCAATTTGATTGTCGCGAAAAAGATTAAACGCCTTTAAATTTTGTATTGAAATACTGTATGGTTAAAAACGGTACTTCTAAATCTGTTCTAAGTAACAGTCTTGAAAATAACTATATTGGATCATCGGATATTTGAAAGTTTCTGGTATAGAAATTCCGGATAGAGCGTTTAAGTGTTTGGGAAAAGCTCAAAACTATTAGCTTGTTATACTCCGCACTTGGCTGGAGCAAATTTCCAGTCTGCATAACGAGGATCGTGTTAACGTTCTTAGTTTCATCACGGCACTGCACCCAGTGGAGTTTGTAGATGTGCAGTATGCTAATAGACAGTAATAAGCTTATGTGTTTAATGCGTCGGTCGTACAACCTATATATGCTTCCATTAAAGCGACTCGCGCAAAACTAAACTAGTTACTCGGAGAGAAAAAATCTCAACTTTGAATTAGCTTGCGGATAAAAATAAAAGCCCGATAACGCACTTATGCACTTAGCTTGGGCCGACGGGTAAAATAGCGCAATTCGTGTACTAACCAATTAAACTTAATGTGATACAAAATAAGTATTAAACCGTTCGTCGAATTTTGTTTTAAGGTGTTTAGCAAATTTACTGATTTTTTCCTTGAGGGTAAAAATTCATTTTATAATTAGGTGATGGAGTTTTACTGATGTTTTTCTTTTTAAATTATAATAATTAGAAAATTGGAACGATTTAGTTCGATGATATTTTATACTATTTGGAGTTGAAAATAATCATTTGAAGAAAAAATTACATATTGAAACTGAAAAGCTATTATTAATAATAACAAATAATTTTAACAATAAAAAGATTCTCATAACAATACACTAATCGAAGTCGATATGACTTCGTTTAATAAGAATACTAAATAATAATAATAAGGTAATTCATATTTTCACTCTATAGGTACTATAAATTATTTGTAGAATCATACGTATCATCAAAACTAATTTCATTATAAGAACAAACTTTCTTAGTTTGTACTATGAGCGAACATTAATTCCAGGAAATTTACAGCTAAGGATCAGATCGCTTCTAAATCATCTCGCCCCGAAGAAGCAACTCAATTGAGTCAATTTAAAGTTTTTACAAGCCGCGGACACGGACTTATATATCTCACCGGCCGGCTCTTGATTCAGAAACAAATTTCAAACCTATTCAAATATCGCGCTCGAAAGAAGCCCCCGCAGAAGCTTCGTCGCTCCGCTTGCTTTCTTCTCCCCTCCTATTCCCCCTTCCACCACCTCCCTCTCTCTCTCTCTCTCTTGCTTTCATTCTTGTCGACCAATCTGGCTGGAATTTGCATGAAACCCTTTTCCGAGTCCGACGGGGGAGGGATAGAGATAGACGGATCCCAAAGTGCGAGCAGCGCCAGATGAAATATTCATTTAATTATGACTGATTAAAATATAGATAGCATGTTACGTGCTGCATTACTCTCCCTCCCTTTCTTCTCCCTCCTTCGTTGCTCGGCTTCTCTCGGAGGTCGATGCGATGCGTCCTCTCTCTCTCTCTCTCTCTTCTCGCCCCTGCTCGCGCGCTCGTAGCCGAGCTAATTGTCTGCGAGAGCAGATCGACGCAACCCCCGCACGCTCTGCGTCTCCGACTACGTCTGTCATCCCATCCTCTTCTTCCCTCCCATTCCATATTCCGCCAGACGACCGCACCGAAACTTATTACCATAAATAGACGCGAATCTTTCCCCCTTGCGCGTTGGTTGCCCGCTCGCTCGGCCTTATTACGCTGACTGGCCAATCGATAGGCGGGTATATTGTGTACGTTTGAAGGTGTCGGTGTGTGCGCGCAGAAGAGGAAATCTTTCACTTGGTCACGGTCACGAGATGAAAGGCAGGATGAGATTGCTCGGGCGATTGTTATACTTGGTTGATGGATGAATTATTCGTATAATTAGCGACGTTAATTGTAACATATATTGTTGGAATGATTATAAGTTTTGAGTGGAGGAATACAGTAATAGTATCTTGAGTTATTAATTGTATGTGAGACCGTTATTAGTGTAAAATCATCGCAAGAGTTATGTGTATTGCTGTTGAAATGAATTTCAGTTTGAAATAGTTAACAGAAAAATTATAAATATTTGCGCTTGATTTGTATATTGCAAAGAGATCAGAGACCAGAACTATATTATAATATATGTATATGAGTATATTTTATCTAAACAAATTAAAGCTAATACAAGCTCGCAAATCACCAGAACAATATTCAATCTGAATACTCATTATTACAGGCTTAATATAACCATTCAAATAAATAAGCATCAATGTGACATAATATTTACTTATTCATCGTCTAAACTTCAACCTGTCCCCATAAATAAAGGCATTACTCCCCGTGCTCAATCTCATTACCCTATACGGTCGAACCTAACAATCTCACGTCCCACATCTCTCCGCGAGGGAAATTTGTCTTGGTTACGCGCCGATATGATCCCGAGATCTCTTTGTTAACCGTTGCGGCGCGACGTCTCCCGACCGACGCTCTGGAAAAAAGCAGACCGACAGAGTCGCAGTAAATCACGAACGGCTGGTGTATATATACCTATATCGGAGCAAGGGATTTTCATACGGGCGAATCGATTCGACGCGTCGCGTTTCGTTCCGCCCGTGTATTAAGTATGCTAATCGGAAGTTTTTCAATTTTTCCTGCGCATGCGAATCGCTCGCCGAATTGCTCGTACTTTAAAAAGTTTACTCGGTGAATGATGTTCAGTCTGGTTTTTAAAATATAAGTAGATAATAAAAAGTAATAAAAGAAATTTTGTCGCCTCTCATATACATATTACTCTGGAGTGTTGGTATAGCCTACATTTCGCTGACGGCATTAGAGAGTTAAATCCTTGAAGAGCAATAAAACGCGGTGATTAAAAGTATTAGGAGAGCTAAGTGCTCGTCTTACTAGCTTTTAATGGGAAATTCTAATTAAGGAGTAATTAAAAGAAGACTATTTGCATAAAAATAAGCACAAGTGTAAGAAAAATCTAGTAAAAACGTAATTTACAAGGGATTAGGTATATCTGACAGGAATAAATTAGTAATTAATCATATGAGGCAAAAATAAAACACGAAAGAAATTTAATTGAGAACAATATCAATAATGCCAAGCAACTTTGGAAATAGATAAACAAAAAAATGGGAAAGAACTTGACAAAGGATAACACAATAAATAAGATAACTCTGAATAACAATTGCACAATAGACAATCAGACACAAATTTCCAATCATATGAATTCCTACTTCTGTAGAATTGGAATAGATCTAAGTAACAAAATTGTAAGACAAATACTTAGAAGATATAAATATATGGCTAGCACTTAAGAAACTTTCACTAAATATAAGGAAAACTGTGTACATAACTTTTGGTAACTATTGTGATAGTGTTCCCGAAAATATGAACATACACATACAGGGTATTCAAATAAGCTGGTAGAATATTGTAAATATCTAGGTATAATTATTGATTATAGGCTAATGTGGGATAAACATATTAAATATTTAATAAAAAAACTAAATATATAATATTATATATACTGTACAAATTATCAACATATATGCAATCTGACACACTTAAGACAATATATTATGCTTTCTTTCATAGTGTCATTAGCTATGGAAATATTGCATGGGGTGATACATATAAGAACAACTTAACATTACTACAAAACATTATTACTACATCTCTGATTCCATGCCTAGTTTATATGTTACTCAAGTTTTTTTTAGTTTTAAGTACACCGGATCTATGTACAGGTAGCTATGTCTACCTCTATAGGATGTTTGCTGCTTCATACATGTAACTGTGTCCTGAAGTAAGCAATAAAATGTAATACAACATGTACTACTCTGGTTTAAATAAATAAATAAATTAATTAATATAAAAATTAAAGATCTAATTTAACTAATATTTTAAAAGTTTTGTCAGAGCTAAGCCATCTTTCGCGAAAATTCTTTGAACAACTAGAGAATTTTACCTTTGATATTCTAGCGCGTACCAGTCTAATAAATAACATCAATTATGTTGAAAAAAAATTTTCACTAACGATTCATTAAATTCTCTACTCATTAAAGGCCTTTGAGCACTCACCCGTTCCCCGCCTCTCTTCTCTCACTCCCGAGTTACGAAAATTCCTCTCCTCTCGGCGTTTGAAAAAAATTAATCAAAACTCCCTGTGCCCGCCGCCTCGGGCCTGAAATAGAAGCGCGCTCGAAAAAGCTCTCAGCTCTGTGCGCGCGTCGAAAGATTTTTCTCCCTTATAACACGAGAATCCAAACATCAGCATTCATTACTTCTCTTTCTCGTGACTGACCCCAATACCGCGAGCGCGCGAAGAAAGAAGGACTCGCTCCGTACGCTCTTCCGCGACGGCACGCGCGCGCGCAATCCAAAAATACGTTCTTTGATTTATAATAACCCTCGCTCTCGCTACGCCCGTTATAGGGACACATCTCGCGCCGCTTCTTTTCTCGGCCGACTGCAACGCGGCACGCGCGCGCTTTTTCTCTTTGAGACGTCGAAAGGCGCCGCGACATTTGTCTCTAGAAGAGCTCTCGTTCGCGTGTAAAGTGGCTTGCTGCTGTTGCTGCCGCTGTTGCACGTGCGAGCGCGCGCGTGTGTGTGTGGACGTCATTAATTAAGAGTGGGCCGGGCTTCTGCCTGTCAGATGCATTAGTCGTATTATCGGACGGGGGGTACGCACAGTAATATAGGTGGAGGGTCGCGTATAGCCGCGAACAAACCGCGCGATGTATTGTTGTTGGCGAAGGGGGAAGAGAGAGAGAGAGTAGACCCATCAGCTTGCGCACCGATACAAAGAGGAACCTTCGTCGCGTGTCAGTTTCTTAGCGCGGATATATAGTATAGAGAAAGAGAGAGAGAGGCGTATTGTGCGTGGCGGTAGATATACGCGCGCACACACATACACACACTTGTTGACTTGCGAGGCGAATCGAGCGTGCGTCGAGGGTATATTCTTATAAGTAAGTTGTTTCTGACAGATCGAATTCGCGCTGCGGAGATGATGCGATGATTCTCGAGAGGAGCATCTCGACAAATGCGCTTCGATGTCATCTTTCAGTCGTCGTGAGATTCTTGTTCGGCAGAAGATGAAGTTGTAACAGAAAACTTTCAAGAGATGTTATTTTCTGATTGAATATGGCTGTTGATTTTGAAAGCCTATTACTTTAATTTATGTGCTTAAAACTGAAAGTAAATAAAGCAACATTTATTTAATAACCATACTGTATAATAATATAAAAACTATTCAGATTGTTTTAATGGGTTGAGAATATATTGGGAGCCCTCGTATGTTTATAATAAATTTTACTCGAACATTTTTCTCAGTGCACGACAGTTATAATATTTACTTGTACTACTCAACAGTGATTAATCACTAATTATCTTTAACCAAGCAAATTATACGCATCTGGCGTGACGTGTTAACAAAAGCCAACGCTTCCCGATACCTATCCCCCTAATTGACGACATAACACATCGACGTATGTATCTATTTCCTCGGCTTTCCACACACTTCAAAATATTTGTCTTCGAGGAGACCGCAAAAAAAAGAAGCAACGGAAAACGTTCCGAAGCTTCCGGGAAAATCCTGTGAAACCGAGGGGCGCCGCACACAACGTGTCATCGTCGCTCGGGGGGAAAAAAAGTCCCCGAGTGCGTTCTCTGCGGTCGGTGACGCCGATGGATCCACCGCTGATGCGCTTTGACGTGCGGCTCCCCCGCAGTACACTAATAAGTAGATAATAATAACGCGCACGCACGAAAGCTTATATATATACACGGGCGCACGCGCGTGCGACGCCCATTAATTTTCACTCAAGCTCTATACTCGACAATTACGGGAATATACATCCCTGGAGAGCGGGGGGAGGATGGGGATACAGGAGGAGGGAAAAACCTTGCCGAGGGCGCACTCTCTAATTAACTATTCCTCATTAATATCACTTAACTCTTGCGCGCGTATTCATTTTTCACCCATAGGACACACAGGCCGACGTTTGTTCGTTTTTCTTTTTTCCGCGCATTTTACCCGGCTAGCACGTAATTTCGCCGTCGAATTCATCGGCGACAGGGGAAGAGGGTATCTATTGGAGCGAGATACGAGATGAGCAGAGCGGCAAATCGTTATACAGACGCGCGGTATTGATCATGTAGCCGTGCTTGCGCGCGCTCTCGCATGCGTCTGCGGCGGCCTTCTCTCGACGACGAGACGGCCGAGACGCCGATCCATCATGGTTAAGGTTTAATCTGCTAAAGCATGTAAGCTCGCTCGCTCGCTGTCCTAATTTCTGCTCGTTCCGCAAGTTCGATGAATTCCCGTGTTCGAAATTCGGAATGAAAAGAGCGGGTGCAGGTCGGTATGCAGGTTAGCCCGAAATGTCGACGAGTGAGTGCAGTGAAATGCAGTCGTCGATGAAATTAATTAACTGTAAATAGAGGTAAATAAATTAAATATTATGTGATCTTCAATAATTGAATGTCTTTATGTTTTAGGGTAGTCTGAGAGGCCTGCTTGAAGATACCACAACGTCAGTTTCTGGTTTGATAAATTATGATTTTAACAGGCCGTAAATAATAAGTAAAAAAATTAGCTTTAAAATTAAATTTTCTCTGAAAATAGCTGGATACATGGATTAAACTGAACTAATAATTTTAAATACAGTTTGGAGCTTAATTTATGTAACGCGGCTTCGGCTTGGATTTCCTAATAAAGCTGATTTTAGATTCTACTTATATAATAGCTATAATTTACTTTGAATTTACATAATTTCAGTGAAAAATGAGGAAAAAAACAACTGTTTAAGTTTTATCGAACGAAAATCCATTCTTTTGAGGAACCTGGGGGGACATTGTGGTATGCAGAAGCATATCTTTATACCTAAGAGTTTCTGAACCTTAAATTAAAGATAAAACTGCAATAATAT
>JAPYZP010007337.1:0-13841 GCA_030522985.1 Torymus sinensis
CACAACCTCGAGCAGCCTTGTCTTGGGAAGATAAGTGCGGCGTTTACTGTATGTAAACAAACCGACGCCTTAGCCGCCTGAGCCACGGACCGCTCTTATAATAACTTTAATCGTTCTAATAAATAATATATGACACATACTTGGCATGATTGATACAAATTTTTAAAATGAAATTTGGAGTGTTTCAAGCGTAAATATTTCTCAATCACTTTCTTTGGTAACACAATTTCTTTGGAAATTTATAGATCCGATTTTAATGTGGTAGGGCTCTTCCTTGTGGAATTTCAGGTAGATGTCACGGAAAAATAATTCAGAATTCTTACACAGTAAAGCATTATGTACATTTGTTTGTACCTACATGTCGCGTGTAATGTGGTAAAATTGTAAGTAATAGTATGTCAGTAGTATCCCGTTAAAATTGGATCAAAAACAACAATTTCTATAGAAAGTTGAAGTGACTTATCTTTAATGAGGAATGTGCATGCTTGAAACATCCAATTTTTTTTATATTTTAAACTTCCTCCTGCTTAATTTATAATGCGATTCAGTCTGCCCACCATGTGATGGCGAGACCAATCACCGCATCACATCCTCTCTGTGAGGAGAGTAAGCAACTCCAAATACCTTTGGGAGACCAGGGACCTTCCCATAGGGCCCTGAAATATTCTCTCTTTTCGCAAAACCTGTGATACGAGAACAAAGCATGCTCCATGTCCTCGTCAATCACAAAACATGCCGGGCACTCCGCGCTTCGAAATGCTCGAATTCACGTCAGATAGTTTCGAAAGGCGCCGTGCCCAATCAGCTGCTGGGTTAGATGGAAGCTGACAAGTCCGTGTCTCCTCCCTGTCCACTCCACGACACATGATATGATGCGATGGGTCCACCGACCCTCGCCTGCTATATCCCGTCGGGGCTGTCCCTCTTCATCGATCTTCCTTGACCATCGGTTACGACGTTGTCCGTGGTAGAAATCATCCTCTTTTGTAACGATGCATTCACGGTACATTGCGACCTTCTCGGTCGCCATTAGGTCTACGGGTGGTAATCCGGCGATTACTGAGAAAGCAATTTCTAACAAGGTATGGTAGGATTGGTAGGCACAGTCCACTCTCAGCGCGATTTTTCTGCAGGTCTTTCGGCAAGCGGCACCGAAGCTCGAGAGAATACTTATAACGTCAGTCCAGATTGGGGCTCCGTACGGAATCACGGATTATAGCACTGAGGAGCGGAGGAACCGGTGTGGATGCTTTGGCCCTCCTATGTTTTCGTTGACCGTAAAAGTTGCGTACGCCCTCTTTTTTGTTCGGTTACCGCCTCCGACTTTTGAGTCCATGGTCGCTTAACCAATCCCCTACTACATCGTTTGCGGTATCTCCAAGGTATTGCACCTATTCGATGCTTTTTCTCACGATGATGAGGGCGATATCGTCCGCATAGACTACCATCGACACCCCATCTGGTAGTGGTGGCTTAAGCAGGCCGTCATACAGGATGTTACAGATTGGGAGTGCCAGTATCGAACCCTGCGGGACATGTCCTGTGCTCTTATAAGAATGCGTGCTACCGTCGGTGTTATAGAGAAGGGATCGGTCCGTTCGGTAGCTCGAGATGACTCTTCGACAATAAGTACAGTGATGCCTTTAGGTCTTCCAAGGCCAGCATGATTTCATCTCACCTGGCCGTGTTAAACGCATTCCGTATGTCCTGACCAATGATAGCACACATGCGTTTTGTACACCGGCTACCACTAACAGCATTCTTGGCTAATGTCACAACCCTGTCGATGGTATCGAGTTTTAGTGACCCTTCCTAAAGCCGAATTGGTTATCAGACTAGTCTCCGGCCTGCTTCATAGTTGCCGCCAATCTGACAGAGATGATCCACTCAAGTAATTTCCCAACAATATCCAACATACAGAGTAGTACCAGGATGGCCCAGAGTGGTATAGGATGTTAGCTGCTTCTGACATGTAACTATGCTCAGAAGTAAGCAATTACATGTACTACATGATGTAATACTCTGGTTAATAAATAAATAAATAAATAAGAAACGGGAAGCGCTCCGAAATGGAATATTTGCTCCGTTCCAGGAAATTCGGTAGAATTATATAGATCGCCTGAATACACTGGGACACGTACGTGACTTCTCCCACACGAATGCATGTTCTTTTGCTAACGCAGACGAAGCAGCAGGAAATCATTGGAAGAATGGAGCAACGGAGCCGGGCTTGGCGCGACGAAAGCGCAAGCATAACACGGGCCGTGGTGTTGTAAGCACGCGCGCGAAGGCCCTTACCAGAGCTCAAAGGTAGAGAAGCAATTGGCAGTCTGGTCTGAGCGAAGGCCGAGTGCACAGCCTTGCCATACTCGCGTCCACCACGTGATTAGAGTTAGGAGCGAGTGCGAAAAGTACTTGTGTATGTGCAAAATAGTGGTGCAAAAGGCGACTGTGCGGGAGTGTCCTCTCGCCTCTTCTCGGCGCCGGGCGCCAGCCACGCGCCCACTCCAGCATTAGGACTTCTCACGGCGAAGCTCCACGAGGCAGGATTGTACTCGGGCCTGCGCCGAGAAACCATTTGCGCCGACAGAACAGCGCAGAACAGCGCAGGACAGCGTTTCGCTCCCCGCCAAGCAAGGAGTGATCGTCTATCTCCAGGTAAGACCTGCGCGCAGGCAACACGATCGCGAGAGCCGACGGACGAGCGCCGTCAGACATCATACGTCGTAATACTAGTGTCATAAGTGGCCCATTACACGACGTGATAGGACTCTCGCTGCGCTCGGGCCCTAACTTCACGCCGTGCAATAATGGGCTACTAAAGGCACATGTATCGTAATGTACCAAAATACACCCTGGTATAAATCGATTCCATTATTTACCTAATAAATAGCTAGTTTCCCCAATAATCGCGAAAAACTAGACACTTTTCTTGCCCATTTCTATCTATCGATGAAACGATTTTTTCGGTTATTTAATAGACAGAATAATAGATTCAGTTTTTTAACAAATTTACATTAGCTTATTTATGAGTATTTAAAAGATAAGTATTAAAGTTGGCCAGATTTGTTAGTTAGGAAATGGCTAATAAGTGGCTTGCTATGATGGCGAAGAGTGACAGAGACAGAATCAAACGGAAAAATCATTGTTTTACTATCACTGTCAACAGTACTATAAACGAATTAAATACCAATAATTTGTGTTTACGTTTTGGTTAGCTATTTTTTTTTTAATATTTGTTTTTAAATACATGATCAGATTACAGAGAAAATTTAGTACAAACATTTTAAGGTTGTGTTGAATCTATTAAATAGAGAATATGAACGAAAACATCGTTTCATCACTACCCAGAAATTAGCTATTTTTACTAGATATTTATTATTTTCCTGGCCATTTCCCATAGAGTAATTTCTACCAGGGTATTAGTGTAATAATTTATTGTATTTATTTGTCAATTTTTGTTAATAAAGTACAACTTGCAGAGGTTCGTAGACCTAGCCAACGAAACGTTGCTGAATCTAAATTTGAAATTTTGGTTTTTTATTTCATCCTCTGCCTGTCAGATCAACATAATTTCCAAAATACCATAATTATTATATAAATTTTCATCCAAAAGGTCATTTTAGCCTGTGAGTATCCTAAATTCTGGACTTTATTTACTTTTCTATATTATTAATAACTCTAATAATATAGTAAAGTGACTTATAATTTTCTTAGGATAATCGTTCATTCGCATCTGTTCGATAGTTTTATGTAAGCAAATATAGCTTAGAGTTCAGTACAAATTCATATCCTGAAGGTATGATGCTGTCCTTGCAAGTAGAAGAGTTCAAATATAGTCATACGTTGTTATATATTTGTGCTAAAGTAAGTTTATATACTTTTTGAATTATTTAAAAGTATTTTCCTTTACAACGCATTATCAATATAGGACATATTACTACTAATTCATATTAATACTTCTTTTAAAATTTGTAAAGCACTTTGTGTATTACTCTTCTTGAACTGATGTACAGAAAATTTTTTAAATATAAATTAGTTAGTATGTTGAATACTTACTGTAATATATGTCGGACAACGTCAAACATTCATGTTTTGTCAACATACAATCCTTTTAAAAGTAAAAAACTGCATTTCATTTTTTCTACATTAAATTGTTTGCATTACTACTTAATTAAAAAAATCATTTTTATTTAAAAACAAAAAACGTCATGGGCATCCTTTAAAAATTTCTTATAATCTTGTAAGTTTCATATTTCATTTATATATATTAATCATTTTCCTCAGTCAGAATACAAGATGGTACCTTCTGGAATCATCAATCTCACCATTCCCATAATGTTTTTCTTTCGTTTCACCATCAATCTTGTAAATCAAACCGTCCAAAACTGCCATTCCACATTGAACAGCAAGTATATTCCACCTCATCAAAAAATTCTCCAAAACAAGCATACTCTAAGAAAAAAAGAGAAAAAAAAATATTGTGCGCAAACGCGCATTTATTCGGCTCATACACTCTTCCCGAGCTTGCGCAGCATAGTCGCAACCGTTTCATAAACTCTCTCCAGAGCGTCCGGCTCGCACGCCGGCATTTCAAGCACTTGAAGAATCCAACTAAACGAGGCGTCTGCACTTTAACGAGAGGAGGAGAGCGCGCCAATTTTCAGCGCCCGCGCCCGCCACGAGCGCGACGACGTCCCTGTGATGCCACCGGCCTCCTCCCCCTTCTCCTCCGTCGCTATATATCTCTCGCTCGAGTGGCAAAAGCCGTGAGATGGACGTATTAGCGTTTCGCTTGTGCTCGAGGAGCTAGGAACTTCCGAGTTTTCGATGCAACTCGCAACCCGGCGAGCGTCTGTATGTTGTGAGAATGCTTTTGCGAAAGAGATAGATTTTGTATTTTTAGGGTTCGTTTGACACTGTTCGTGGGTTCTTTTACTTTTTGAAAATGCTATAGTCTTAGATTAAATACTTTGGATGTTTATGTGTCCACAAATATTTGGTTAACATCTTGAGGCTTTTAAAAAATATTCCTATGAACTGGAAATAAACGAAATATTTTTTTTATTAGAAGTAGACGTATTTTATAGATAATACAATTTACTGAATAATAAATTTTTAGTTTTAATATTTGTATAAATGAATCTAATGACCGCTACTGATATTAATTTAGTAAAATGAATCTAATGATCCTGCGGTGTGTAGTGTTGTGTACTGTAGAAATCAGGAGGGCCGTTAGATTCATTTTAGTAAATTAGTTATATCATTTGAAAGAATCACTATCATTCTAAGAATTATTTAAGTAAATGTAATCTTGGCAAATGTCAAATAGAAAAAGTTTCGCAATTTCGTTTGTATTAATACTGAAAGTATTCCGAAATGAAAATATTTACTTACATTTTTATTTTAAAAAAGCGAATTTCTAGTTCAAAGAATTTTAAGGTACGATGTGAAAGATTCGATATGAAAGTTCAAGATTTATATGCAAAGAAATTTAATATGCTAGAAAAATGTTTTCATTAAAAAGAAAATGTGCAACTTTCTTCTATGAGTGTTTTAATGAAATAATAGTATATATACTATACAGTTGATTAAAATTTTTAAAAATAAGTTTTTTATCTAAAAATTCATTTTGAACTTCTTGAATAATTAAATATTTTATCATAAAATTTATTTTACTTTATATTTTAATAAAGTCATGTGGTACATTTTATATAGTATGTATATCGATATACGAACATTTTTAATAATTTTGTGAACCACTTTCGGACAAGTCAAATGGACTTAACAAAAACTAAATCCATTTGATTCACTTAAGGATGTATTTGCTTTGGCCAATAAGGTCACATTTAAAAATTTGAGATAAATATTTTGGTCGTATAATTTGTCAAAAACAGAAATATTCTACGGTACTAACAGAAAACAATTATGTAAAATGTTTAGATCTGTGAAGAAGATTTTACATCTATTTTACAATTCATTTTAATGCTTATTTTTTTCACTTTTTGGTATGACTGTACGTCTTCTTATATTATATTTCAGAAAATATTCTCGAAGTGGAAATTAAAAAAAATGTTTCTTTTTAATTTAGATGCTATAGTTTTCCCATAAGATTAATGTTAAATTCAAGCAATAATTCTGTAATTATTCTCATTAAACCACTGAAGTTTTGCTCAAGGCTTTATATTTATCATATTTAATGACTATCAAATTTTGAAGAGCTTGTGACTATTTTCGCCTTAGTCAGTACACCCTTAATTTTTCAGTCAAATAAAAGACCTAACAAAGTATATAAACTAAAATCTGAAGCAAGTGAAAAAATCGACTTGTGTATTAAAAATATTTAGTATTTTTAGAACGATGTAATAAAAGCTAATGAATCTCAAAGTTAATGTCATAAATATTTTTTTCTTCTATTAAAAGAATAAAATAAGAGCTTTATTGAAAAACATATAGGAATGATTTGTATACTACCTATTAAATTCGTTATAAAAATAAGTGTCGCTTTTTCCACAATTCGACCGAGTTGTCGGTCGCAACTTGTCAATATGTATCCGTTACCCAGGTTAAAACTAGCAAACTGTTATAATAATATTTCAATAGCTTCATATTATTAGATTTACCCGCAACTTCCATTTATTAATAATGGAAGGACACAATAAGCCTTTCAAGTTGTTATATATATGTTTACGCTCTATTGTAATGTTTCATAAGTTCTGAAGAGCCTCGGCATATACTTTCCAGAAACATTCAAAGTCACGAGACTTTTTTCTTTGTAACATAATACAATGCTGACAGTGATAATTTAAAACAGCAACATATAATTTTGTGGTTTTGAAATGAATACAAGAAGAATAAATGTATAAAATACGTGAAAGTGAAAATAATTCAAAGTTGTAAATGGAAAATAAAGATAATTCTATTTTTATTGTATACTTTACGAATAAATATTATAACTTCTAAAAAATTTGCATGTTTAAAAACGTTTACTATGTTTAAATCGTACCTCATTGTATTTACATACACTTTCAGTAACATTGTTTTCTCAAATAAAATATTTTGCTTTTTGACTCTAAAATAATTCATTAAATAAAACCCAATAAAATTAAAGTAAATCACATGATAAAATGAGATCGTGTTTTATTCTTCAGTATTATAAAAAAAGTAACAGTAATATTTTTTGATAATTAATTGACATACCAGAAATTAGAGAAAATTACCATTGGCCTTAAAAATAATTATGCTAAGTGGTTTTCCAACATTTCAATTTCTTTTTCACGTAAACAACCGAAGAAAATAATACAAATGATTTATCATTAAAAAAAAGGAAATTTCTTACCATTGCATGCGAAATAATAGTTTACATTAAAATGGAATTCAGGATAAAACGTAAGCTACCGTTATTAATCACGGAGAGTAATGATATTAAAGAAACAAAACAAGAAATGTAATCGATAATGATTCTACTCTAAATATCGTTAGTACACTATTACGCTACGTGTTTCCAGCGTGTCCCTTCACCGGTTCTAAGGCTTTAGACTAATTATCATTGCTTTACATGGCTGCACGAATGCGCTTCAATTGCATGTAGTCACGAAATGTGTTTTTAACCCGTGCCATATACGGTTGACCGCATACGAACGTTATATTGTTCCATATATCATTTTTTGCCTTCTGGCGAGTTTCATTTTTACGAAAAATTGCAAAAATGTTTACTATTAATGTCTAAGTTTCTTTATTCCTTAATAAAAATCCGATATACTCACTATTCGACTTATGCTCTAAACTTTCCGTCGTAAGTTTGAAAGGTACGTTAACGAGAACAAGATTATAACGGATCATAATTTTAACAACACAACTTTCCTCCGCACCCCCTTTTCATAATTCCGCATTAAACGAAAATCTTTCAAAGCCACTCGCTCGAGCGTCTCTCTCTCTCTCTCTCTCTCTCTCTCTCTCTCTCTCTCTCTCTCTCTCTCTCTCTCTGCCCTGTCCCCGCCTCCCTCGCGCGCGCCCCGCGACAACAAAAATAAAGAAGTACATTATTACCGAGCGCGCAACGCCCCGGGGGTGCGCCCGTGCGCACGTGCTACACGGCATCTCCTATATACACCCACACAACCAACCAACCAACCTTTTGTATTTTATTATCGCGCGAGCAGCAACAAAAAAAGAAGAAAAAAAGAAAAAAAAACCGCTCAGTCTTGGCAAGTTGGCTCATTGTACGCACGGTCGCGTATCTCTGCATTTTTATGATCTCTCACTTCGCGCGTTCGCGCGTTCGCTTGTGTCTGCGTAGGTATATATATCGCGTCGATAGAGATCTCTCTTTCTCGTGCTTTCACGCCGCTGAGAAAAGACGCTCGAGAGAAGAAGACAGAGAGACAGAGAGAGGGAGAGAGCTTTCGAAGGAGCTTTTCTTTTTCGGATGGCGCTTGCCTCTCTCTATCTCCCCCTGCTTTGATTCTTCTCCAGTGACCCTCGAGACGAGCCTGCATGCAGCAGCCTCCTGCCGCGTGTTGTCTCTCTATTTGTTTTGGTTTCACGTTACACCCCGCCCGCCTATACGAATGCGCACATGATAGAGAGAGGGAGAGAAGAGAGGGAGAGGAGAGAGAAAGAGTGAGAGGGAGAGAGCGCGTCACGCGAGTGTATATAGGGTGGCTGGAGAGGTGCTTTGTGTGCCGCGCCGCCCGAGGATTTTCTCGTTATTTATCGATCTATTTGCCAATAGGTTTGAGGCTGGGATATGGCTCCTCGGGAAAATAGAGATACGGTCGTTCCTCGGGAAAAGGGTTTTGAATCCAACCTATATAGACTGTTGAAATTCTTGATTATTATTTTGAAATGCACAAATGAAGGTTTATTTGGAAAAAGCAATATAGAGATATTAATTATGTGATAAATAAATATTTTATAAGCCCATGTGCCTGTCTGTGGTTCAAATTAATTATATAAACTAAAACAGAAAATAAGAATGGTGTGTAAAACTAAAACAAATATTTCAAGAATAAATACACGAAAATAAATATTTATGTTAGATTTAAAATTACGCTGAATATTTAATAAATAGTTTTAGTCTCTACATTGTGCTTAACCTTACATAGAAGAATTAAAATATAATCTTTTAATGATAAATGTTAATGATAAAAGTTTATATGTTTGTAATGAAATGGAAATACATAAAAACACTACAATCTATTATGAAATGTAGTATTTACTGTTAGCTCACAAATTAAGTTATTCATTTGAATTGTTGAGTAATTGTTTGAGGATCAAATTGAAGATATTTACTGTATAACAAAATTCCAACTGAAATAACGTATTCAAAACATTTTTGAAAAAGATGATGAACCGTATTTTATGTATTTTTATTTCTGGAGGATAGTTCCAAAAAGTTTTATCGTAAAATTGTAAATTTCTTGGTTGTTAGTTGTTATAGTATTAGAACAAGATTTAAAAATGTACATTGAAAGGTATAATATACTCGTTATAGAATGTATATGTAATTATTTTGTTAATAATCTCACAATTATGTTATGTAATATAAAGTAATTAAGTCGTTTTCAGTTCTTCAATCAAAAATAAAGATATAAAGAAAAACTTTTTTAAACAATATTCCTTTCACTTCATATATCAAAAGCCTTTTGATGTCGAAGTTATTCTTTACGAGTAGCTTGTGACAGATTTACAACTTTTTTCCTATATGGTGGATACCTTAGAAAGTTTTTATTTTTACATCAAACCGTAAAAAACTTTGATTTATTACTATTATTACATTTATTTTATGACCAAATTTTTATAAGAAAATGTTATTTGCTTATTAAGTAAGTTTTAACAAGTTTTAATATAAAAACAAACTCAGTGTACTCATATCTACAATCATATATGAACTTCAGGTAATATTCCTCAAGATTTTATTTCTATAAAATACCATTCCTATATAATATCTTTTGATATAGAGTGTATTGTTAGATGTATTTCTCAGCCCCTTATTGGTTAACGGTTCGTTTTATCTATAGACAAGAAAACAAAACTTGGCTTGCGTAAGCACGGTATTTTAAATCATTTTAGTATTACTTGCAGGAATTTAAGAAGGAATAAAAACATTATTTGACATTTTTTAAATAAAATAGGGAAAATCGTTTACAAAAATCATGTCATGTTATTTACATTGCATATAGTTGTAATTATTGCGACTGAAAATGTTAAATAAAAGTAAAAATTTAATAATATCGGTTACAGTTTTCATCAAATTTTAATTTGCACAAAAGAATTAATTAACTTATATAAACCCTTTATATTTTTCATTGTACGTAATTCGTTTTTACTTTTACAAAGAGTATATTGCTAAAACTGTTTCAATGAATTGACCTTTCTTGCAAACATTTACAACCTTTGAACATATAAAACGAAGCTGCAAAGCTATATCTCGGAGGAAATAAACTATTTAAAAAGTTGAAAGGTTGAAAATGCTTACCTTTTTTTTATGAATTTTTTAAAAGAATACTTCCGACAAAGAATAAGGTCTTTTCAAAAGATCACAAGCTAGCTTTATGAATAAAATAGGTATCCATTAAATTTTAAAAGTACTGGGAATAAAAATTCGTTAAAAACTATATAATTATAATATTATAATATTATTATGTATCACACTTTTGATGTGTAAACATTACCAATTTAGAGTCATCATTAACAATAATGAAATATAAGACTTTACAACTGAAATCAAGCTAAAAATAGGAAACTAACATTTTTTTCTTATGAAAATTATTGCAAAGTATTGGCCATATCATTAAAACAGAGTATAATCATAAAATATTGTTATATTAAATAAAATTCAGACGACAAACTAATAAAGTGGTGAAAAATTAAACTTTATTAAGCCAACGTTTCGGAAGTTTTGTCTCCTCATCAGGGCTACAACATCAAGATAACAATGGTCGGTGAGAGATGAAAAGTTGACATAAGAAGACTCAGACAGAAAAACCGAACGGCACGGTGCCGTTCTAAGCTTCGTTAAGTTAACAATAGCTTAACAAGAAGCGGGCGACAATGAGTGGAAGACTTCGTAAACTCTTGATTTGCCTGACTATGCGTCTTTTTTGACGTTGGACGTCCTGGCATGTCTGGACGAATCTAGAATATAATAGTTTTCCCTTTATGCCCCTGAAGAGGGGAGTAGAAATACTCCTGAAACGTAGGCAACAATAAAAGTACACTACTAAATACTGGTTTGTCTGGAGTCCGTCTTTCACCTAATATAAAATACCATTAAGTGAAAAATTGACCATGCGAGTTGTCTCAATTTTTTAATCATGATAAACTTGAGAGTTTTTAAAGTCTTAAACGGCCAAAAAGCTGCAAAATGAATGTTATATGGTAAATTTTTTTTTTAATTAGTGGGTATAGATAAAGGGTAAATTTACTTACGCTAGTCAAAACTAATGCTTCTCATTGGCTACTTTGCCCTGAAAGGAAAAGTCGACTAGTGTAAGGGTTTTTCAAGTTCAAGGAATTTTGGAAGGCTTACGGAGAGGTGGGAGAGTTGGAGAGGGAGCGTACTCTCTAAATTTCGATCAGTGCATGTACACTGAAAAAAATGGATTCTGGAAGCAAGTAGAATAATCCATTTGAGAAACACCTGCTTCCATTAAAGCAAAATCTACTAACAGCTAGTATACTGAGACTTCCTGCAAAATTATTGACTTCTCCATTCGAGTAGAAATTACCTTTGAAAATAAAAAAAAACAATTATTCCTACAACGAAGAGAAATCTACTAATTACAAGTAAATTTCATCTTGTCATGCGGTCAAAATTTTGTTTGCCATCACTTGATTTTTTTTTATAATATACTGATAGAATTAAGTAAAAATAAGATTATTTTCCACTTGGATCAAGTGGATTCTACTTGCAGCTAAAATATCTTTTTTTCAGTGTACACTGAAACCAAATCGGTGGTAAATTATAACTGATAATCAGTGAAAATGCATTGGCAAAATTAGTGAATACTCACTGATTGGCAATTATAAGTATACTACTGATTTACTATCAGTGCATATATGCACTGATATTCAAAAGAGAGCAGTGGGAAGGAAAGACAGCTAAACTCGCACGAGCTGAGTGAACATTATATTAGTATTTAATATTATATTAACTACTAAGGATTATCAATTGAACTCATAAAATATTGTTACTCGCTAAAATCATTTCAAACTTAAAAAGTTTCAACCCCAGAACAGTTCAAACATTAATTGTGGGGAATTTCGAAGTGGTAATAATGACGTCATCGCAAAGTAGCGTCAGCAAATGCTGAATAGTGAAAACAAAGTTGGAAAATTGTATTGCTATATTATTCACTTTCGGCATAAAATATTTCTTATCCGTATAATTATACCAATTAATAATACAACCAAATGAACCAACTTTTACAAAGGAAAATTTCACCAAGGACTTTGTTGCCCTAAAAAAGTGCCCTGACACAAAAAAAAATCCTTTATTAAATCTTGCATCGGCCAATCCTTCTAATACCACCTCTATAACAATTCCAAAAGATACCATCTGCTCCACCCGCGCAGCGCAGCAATCATCGTAAAACATTCCCTTATGGCCCTCGCCCACATTCATATATACCCACACATAGACAGACAGATATGAATATTCGTGTTTTCTTGCATGCTGCCATAACCAGGCACATGTAATGGGAATTGACAGAGGTGCAGCATGAGACTCGAGTCCTTACCAGCATGATCGGTATCTGCGAGATCTCCTGGCCCTTGAGCTCGCGTATGACCGCCCAGATCGGCCGCAGCTCTTCGAAGCTCTGGCGCGACGAGACCGAGTAGACGAGGATGAAGGCGTGGCCCTTGCTTATCGACAAGCGCTGCATCGCGGGAAACTGGTGGGACCCCGTTGTGTCCGTAATTTGAAGCGTGCATATGTTTTTGTTGCAGCTTATCACCTGCAATGTGCGTGCGCGTCGTCGCGCGGAAGAACGCGCCTTTGGTCACTTATTTATATCGTCTCATTATTATGTATATTATGTGTATATAAGCCGACACGTCTATTATTATTATAGTGTGCATTACTTTTTATGTATTAGCTACGCTCTTATCTTATAGCTTTCGACAATTCCCTAATGTTTTCTCAAGCTCAAGTACAAAGGCTAGATGGGCTCGATTGTAATCGTGCGGTAATTAGTTGTGGTATATAGCTTTCTTCGTTGCTGATAAGAGACTACGGGCTATCTAGATTGTATATATATATGCTATTATAGTAAGAAAGCTGTGTCGCACAACTAATTATAATTACGCACTAATTCCGGTACGTTTTTTCTGTTTAATCAACCCTATACCCCTGATCGCTTCATGTAAGCCATGAATACTTTTTTCATACAAAATGTCATTAAAATTATCAATAAATAGAAAAAAATATTCACGGTACTGAATGGCCAATCAAGTGTAGACAAAGCGCTGACAAAAATAAATACGTAACAGTATTTCACACAACTACTTGCAGTATACCAATTAAAATTAAATTTTCAATTCTCACAGTATCTATAGCTTTGTACTTGTCTAATACAATTTTAAATTAAGCAATGCCAACATATTCCCGATAACCGTTAGAAAAAATACAATCGCCTTTCTTCGTTCGCCCTCGTGACTCGAACGACCAGTTAAACAAAAATTTATCAGCCCCGATAAAGCCAATTTCTCGCGCAACAACAAACTATTTCACCGATCTATATATCGACGCCCCGTACGAAGAAAAGCACTGTTCACAAGACTTGACGAAGACTAGCACAGCTCAGATTCTCTGACGAAAAGTAGCACCGCTCAAG
>JAPYZP010007338.1:0-12687 GCA_030522985.1 Torymus sinensis
TTTGACAATTTTTTTGGACTTTTGGAGTGCATTTTAGCACAAAACTTGTAAGAGACTTTCTTCTTTAAAATGACTCAAAGAATGCGATAGTATTTTTTTAGAGAAAAACGTATTTTTATATATTGTTTAAAAAAAAATTGACTTAAAACTGTCGTAACAAAATGATACCATCCAATTCAGCGTATACCTACGTTCTTTCACACTCAGAAAAGACTAAGAAACAAGAAAAACCTTGTCCCGTGAGTGTGCTTTCAAAAAAATTTTTTTACTTTTTTGAAGACGTAAAAGGGAAATTAATTTAGGAATAGCTCATATAGTGTTTTTTTCACGAATTCAACTTTAGAGAGTACTATTTTAACTCAGGCATGAAATAGAACCTTTTCCACGCGTGAAAGTATTTTTACGCTAAAATCTGGTGAGATATGAATAACTGTTAAGAAAGGGCCATTTCTATCCTCAAAACTGGTTCTCAATGAATAACAGGTGAGAAATGGCTCCATTTCTTGCCCGTTATTCATTTCTCCTCTTTTTTAAGGTAGAAATCGCTATTTCTCGGCTGTCTAAGTAATTTAATGCATGTTACCTTATTAGAGAAAAAATCGAGTTTTGTAATTAAATATGTATTTTCAAACAAATAAATGCATCTACGATACGCATGCCTTAAGCGACACTTTCCACTCTAGTATCGTAATATACTATTTTAGCATTTAAATTTAAAAAAAAGGAATTACTTAATAAATGATTTTGAGGAAGCTACGTGTCAATGAATTGGCAGTGGTTTATTTATATTAATTGTTACGAGTGAAAATTTACAAATAAAGAAATAAATAAATGGATTAGGACATAATAAAAAAAGAAACGACACTACATGACTCGACGGGGAATAAAACCTCGAGTCTTTCTGATTAGCGCCGTCTTTCTTCGAATTTTCCTCATGCCGATATATGCAACCAGATCTACCTCGTTATGGTATAACAATATCTGATCTAAAAAAAATATGCAGTATTTTCCGTATAAATTTCTGTAAGACGTTGACGGGATCTCTTGTAAAAATGAATGCCGAAGTTTCTGTAGATTTTCTTTCTGCAGATAAACTCGCACATTTTCAATATTCACCGCTACTATAATCAAAATATAGGTGCAGGTTTGTCTTGCATGGGGGGGGGGGGAGCATTTTACTCAGATATTACTTGTTGGATATTGTAATATTATTTCTATGTATGCATACATATATTTTAAGAAATCTCGAAATTGCATTTATAGAAAAAAAAATACAATCTAATTTACTAATTAGTGATTTTTGAACGTATCATTTCTCTAATAAAGTTTTATCATTATTTTTTTATTTCAAATATTTAATTAATAAATGTAATATACTTATTTTTACACTCAGAATAAAGAGCATACGATCAAAGATGTTGTTTATTCTATGTTTTCTCTGAAAAGTTTTCCAATTACAATTTTTTAAAGAAATAGAAGAGCAATTCGAATAAGTTTCTCGTTAAATTTTTCAACGTAACTGAATTGCCCTCATAAGAGATGAAAGGTGTAATATGTGTGATTACTCATGCGTATTAATAGGACCTTAAAGACGCGAGTAAGAGAAATAATAAAGTAAACACGAGTCTAACTCAGTGCAGCAACCGGTGTTAAAATCGTGACTTATAATACATTGACGCAAAATGACCGAGCGCTTCGCGAGCACGCAGTAAAGGTCGCAGTTTTGACATTACGGTAATTTGCTTAATGCCATAAAGTGAAATCTCGCCCGTTTATTCCCCATACACACGATTCATCCCTTTCACTTTCCAGTCAGGCGTGCTTTCCATTTCGGGCTCCGTTGATCTCACCGCTGTGCTGAGGGCTCATTACAAATTTCGCGCGTACTCGCACCGCCGATTTTTTTCCGGAACTTGTTTCTTCAACACTTACATCGTTCATTTATCATCCGCAGCCATTCTTCATCCTAGCAATTTAGAAATCAGGTTCCCTCGTTGCATGCAGACAATCTTCTGCACTTCCTCGTTCGCTATCAGTCCAACATTATTGGAATTTCTCTTTTGGAATGATTCAGACTTTTTCACTTTCTTATTGCAGCATCGAAATTGCGTATATAATATAACTTGATCAATTTTGTAAGGCTGTTAGGAAAAAACTACTACATACATTAAACAGAGAATTAAATAATTAAATTAAATAATTTGCATTGATAAAAAGGAATAGCAATGCTAGCGAATAAAAATACCGTAATTAAAAAGGTATAAAAATACTTTATTAACATAAAACGCTAAAAACATGACATATTTACACAACAACAAAACAATCGCATATAGTACAAGGCTGCAAACACAACAGATAAGCAAGGCAGATTATTAGATTACATGAGAAAGAATTGAGAAATCGTTACAGGCAACGATGGGTAATTGAATTAAAATCCGCGCAGAACAATATTTGGCATTCAACTGGCTAATACGCATACAATAATATCGCAAGTCAAAAAAAGTATAAAAAAGTATTAACGGTAAAGGACCAGCCATTCGTACATATAAACAATTAGCGCTAAGAGTAGTTCGATACACAGTCATTCATTCGGAACAGCTCAACCGTAGAGCTCACCTGCGGTCGCAACAATCGGCGTGCGCGTGAAACGCACTCTGCTTTATCACTCTATAAATACAACAATTAGAATAAATTACTTCTTCTTATAGTGATAGCCGGTGAAACCGCCGTGATCACCACCGCCGCCGCCGCCGCCGCTGCCGCCATGCGAGCTGTACGAATCGCCGCCTCCAAACGAGCCTCCGTGTCCGCCACTGCTGAACGAGGAGGAGTACGAGCTACCGCCCCCGTGACCACCGTGTCCACCAGAGGAAGAGTCGTAACCACCACCACCGTGACCACCTGACGAGTAACTGTCACCGCCGCTGAAGGATCCGTGGCCGCCGATGCTCACCGAGGAGTAGGAGTCTCCACCACCACCGTGACCACCAGAGCTGTAGCTGCCGAGTCCGCCGCCATGACCGCTGAAAGTTTGGATATTTAATTAACACTCTTGCATTTCAGAAATAATATACGTGGAAAGTACAACCAAAAATGCATTAACATTGCGATTTAAGCAGTCTCATTTAATAATATATGTATATGAAAAAAAACGTTTTTCCTTATAAATTTTATTCTTGTGAGTATTGCGTAAATGCTAATTGATTATACATGCAGAATGTATTTCTATTATCGTTTGACGACAACCCTTTTCAAGATTAAAATTAGTTTTAGAATGATAAATTGTTGTCCATTAGAAAATATCAAGTTCAAATGGAGTGAGAAATGTTTGATAATAATTAACCATCAAAATTAAAACAAACTTTAAGAGTATATAACTTTTTAAAAAAAAGTTGTTAATAAATATTGAATTTATTGGTTTTCCATTACTCCAAATATTGACTTTCCAAACCAATAAAAAGTTCAAGTACACCTACCCGCTGCTGTAACCAGACGAGATGCTGTTGCCGAAGCTACTCGATCCATGGTCATCGTGACCACTGCTGTATCCGCCGCTGATGCCACCAGAACTATAACCGCCTCCGTGACCACCGCCGGAGCTGTAGCCGCCATCTCCATGACCACCGCCGGAGCTGTAGCCGCCACCTCCGTGACCACCGCCGGAGCTATAGCCGCCATCTCCGTGACCACCGCCGGAGCTGTAGCCACCACCAGAGCTGTATCCGCCATCTCCGTGACCACCGCCGGAGCTGTAGCCACCGCCAGAGCTGTATCCACCACCTCCGTGACCACCGCCGGAGATATAGCCACCACCTCCGTGACCACCGCCGGAGCTGTAGCCACCACCTCCGTGGCCACCGCCGGAGCTGTAGCCACCACCTCCGTGACCACCGCCGGAGCTGTATCCACCACCTCCGTGACCACCGCCTGAGCTGTAGCCGCCACCTCCGTGACCACCACCAGAGCTATAGCCACCGCCAAAGCTGGAGCCGTGATCGCTGTAACCACCGCCGGAACTGGAACCATGGTCGCTGTGGCCGCCGCCGAAGCTACCACCGAAACTGGAAGAGCCTACGAAGACATCGCTATGACCACCGCCTCCATAACCACCAATATCATCGTGTCCACCTGTAAACAATGTGGCGTTTACTCATTTACGAAAGATATATTATTTAAAGTAATAAGGACTCAAAATTTACGCTTGGTTTATAGGTAAAAAAGTTTCCTAAAGATGCAATTTATGTACTGACCTCCAATGCTACCTCCAATGTCTCCGTGGCCACCGCCGCCACCACCGTATCCACCACCGATGTCCACATGACCGCCTCCGAAACCACCTCCGAAATCGTGACCTCCGCCTCCACCGCCTCCGCAATTCCACCACCGCCTCCTCCATGAGAAGATCCATGATCATGGTGGATTTCTTCCTTGTGATGGTGTTCTTCTGGTAGGTGAATCCTTATGTGTACACTGCAAACAAACAATTGTAGGTAAGAGCAGTGTATAAAATCGAACATCTTAGTGCTCTATTTATTTTTATTTTCCATTTTTCTCCCCAATCACGGCATGGGAATCTGCATTCCTTACGATCCCATTTATTTGTTAATTCTCACGTAGACTAGAATGAGCAAAATAAGCCTTGAACTCAGTACGAGTGAAATTCGAATTTTCTCCTCATAAAGCTAAATGTTATTGTGCGATAGATGGATAATTTGTTCTATAATTGAAAATATTCATCAAATTAATTAACTGTGTATTAAAAATCATTTATGTTTTCTGTCACTATAGTTACGAAGAATTTAACCAAAATGTTAGTTAGTGAAAACGAGAAATTGGACAACACATTTTATTACAAAACTTCATGTTCACAAGTAATTCAAGATTTCGTTAATAAAGAATTAATCATTATATTAAGATATTCCAAATTTACAGGTAGATGATCTGAATAGTAAAGTTTCTGTAATCTCATCAAACAAAATATCTTTAGAAATGAATTTCTTTTCGTGTTTCTATTACCATTTAGTTTTTTAATTAGAAAACATAACACTTTCCATCTTAAAGTGCACATTTAGTGTCATGCATTAGAGCAATACAATAGAAATTCATTTCTTTAAATGTAACAATTCCAAATAGAGTAAAAACGGCGAGGTAATTATTCAGTCATATGCATTTAAACTTGTTTTATATTCTTTTTCTGCTACTTTACTGTTGCTACATTGTATGAATAATAACAATATTTTTATAGGCAAATGCACACAGCAAACGAAAGCCTCCGGCGCAATTTGAATTTTTATTATCCGTAGAAATTATTAATTTTATTTTTTTTTTATTTAGTAAACGCCTACATTAAAATTATTATAATTTATGCAAACGCATTCACATCCGACCCACGAAACTAAGTTTCAAGTCTATATTTTTTTTTTTTAAATTCATAATAAAGTGTTGTTTAATTAATTATTTTGATAAAAATCATTATTTTTTTTAAATATAAAACAATAACAACACTTAATATAATTTTCTTCAGTGTTCCCTCGCGTGTATTTCCTATTATAATCTAATATTATATCATATATTCCATTACAAGAAGCCAATTAAACTGTTCATTATTAAAATGAATTTACATAATATCTACTTGAACATGGTCTTGATATTGGTCATCTAGTCGATTAAGTAATTATTGTATAGAAGAAAGGTACTTACTGTTCCTTTCCACCAAAGGTGGCTAAAGTGGTCCCGCAAACGGCGGCAAATATGAAACAGGTTATCTGTAAAGAAGAGAAATCAATCCGTTAATATATCACAAGCGAAAGTAATATCTCCACTTGGTTTCCTTTATGTTAATATCAAATTGACACTTCAGGAAACATTGCTTCAATTTTACGGAAATTTCCGTGTGAGCTATTTTTTGTAATTCTAGAGCTCAAATAAATGTTTCAAAAATCAATTCTATGCTCATTTTACATTATTCAATCCAACGTGCATATTACATTTTTGTCATATGAAAATCGTTTGAAATATTTTTTTATTATGCAAAAAATTAAGGAATCTATTATTGTTAATAAATTAAGACAAAACAATCGCAGAAACAGATTTGCAACAAAAAAAAAAGAAAAAAAGAAAAAAAAACAGAAAAACGTTAATTTCACATTAAATCACAAAACTAGGTCTGAAAAACAGTTTTTATCACAATTGTCACGGGAAATCACAACTTAACAGCGCGTGAGCGAAAGTAAAATTGAAACAAACGCTGGCTGAAGTAGAGGATAGAAGATAACAGAAGAAGATCCTTACGGCAAGACGAGTTGCCATGGCTTATCGTAGCTCGTACTCCCTCGGCACGAATTAAAACTCCGTCTTCAGATAGATAGCTGCTGCTCGTAGCTACGAGTGTCTGGAGTACCCGGAGCTTTGGCACACACTGTCATATATATGTGGGGGCCCGCGCGGTTTTATACGCGGACGGGGCCGCCCCCGGGGTCGGCCGCGCACACATGATCCCGCGTAAAAGTTGGGGAGAGAGAAGCTCAGACAGCGAGAGAGACGGACGAACAAGAGCGTCTCTCGGGAGCGAGTTCCGCGAGCGCTGGTGGGGGCCCGGCCGCCTGCGCATGCAGGAGAGGAAGGTAGGAAATCCACGAGCACGACCGTGACCCAGAGAGTGAATCGCGTGGAGACGATGCGATACGCTAGCTGCTTCCCGCGCCCCTCCACCCATCACTTCTGCAGTTCCGAGGTAGGTCTAGCTATTTGCACACCCATGCTCATTTTGCAGTATTGGATTTCTTGCTACGGGTTATGTAGTATGATGTAGATGTTGTTAAGATTTACGCATATATATATGCCGAAGTACCTTTTCTGTTTATTTCGGTTATAGGGGAAAATTTTACACTGTCCAAATTATGTACAAAGTAAATTATTAATGATCAAAGCTTGTAAGTACTCCAGAACGTAGCTAAATATCGTTTTTTCGAGGAGCCTCTTATAAAAACTGATGACTTGCAACTTGAAATAAAACAGTCTAATTTTTTGGCTGTGCTAGGTCCGAGGTCGTAAGATAGATCTCATATTAAATTGGGTTTTAAATTAAACCCCAAAAATAAATTTCAGAAGCACTTATATCTCGCTTGGATGCAGAAATAATTGTATTCAACAATTTAATAATGTATAATAACCAAACAGTTTTATAATTTTATACAAATACTGTTATTTGTATAATAAAATTTTAAAACTATTTTTTTTTTATTAAAAATTTCATTCCAAAATTCAAGATAAATGTAATTATTGCCGTGGATAGCTGATATTCGATTATTTCAATATAAAACATTGCATGGTGTATGTTATAACGTTTGAAGAAGAAACGAACAAATATTTGTTCATCACTTCATTTACATACTATCAGAGTTTCTTATTAGCACGGGTACCCCGTGAAACTTAATGTACACTCGAATAACAACACATCTGATGGAATAATTCAAATTATTTCAAAATGCATTATGAATTCCAGAAAGTTTAGCTTCAATTATCCGGAGTCGAAATTTTTTAATAGTTATATACTTACATGAGTCTCCGTATGTATACATACTTTTTCGTTAAATTGAAAATTTAAGATAGAAGATAAAAAGAACCGTGAATCATATTTAAAATTATTTTAGGGAAAATATTATAACTTTCGATAATCTAACAAAGACCTTACAAAAGTCCATGTTACTCCTTGGAATAATCTGAATCGTTCAATGAGATATTTTTTAATAATTCTATAATGTATTTTGAAAATTCTGTTCGGATCTCAAATAAGTACATCTTTCATTTGAGTGAAGTGCCTATCGTGAGATTTAATGTATGGATGTATACTCCGGAACTGCTGAAAAATAACATTCTCCTAGGCCGGTTTCATAATATCATCATGAATTCGTTATAGGCTCCAGTAACTTCTTCATCTGATTAACACCTCTGCTTATCTAGCTTTTCCTTTACTGAATGGAAAAGTATATATTTTTTGGAACCGGATCTTACCTTTTCTCAATTATGTAAAAATACAGCACATACAAATTTTTTCTATCTATTTTATGTAAAAACATCTATTATTATTCAGTGATACGTGATATTTTAATTAATTAATTTAATTCATTAATATAATAATTAAATTAATCGAATCTGACCTATATAATAATTACTTAATACTAAAATTGTTAAGTTTAAAATTTTAATTAAAATTTCTATATTTTGTTCATTCTTACGATAATGTTGATTATAATCATGAAAATAAATAAAATTTTCAGCTACAACTAAATTTAACAAACTACCATTTAATTTAACATCCTACAAAGTGATAATTTGTGTGAACCACATGAAATATAGATTTTCTAAAGCATAAAGAGTGATAAATACGTGTTTATAGAAGTGAAAGTAGTTTTCAAACACTTTAGATTATTCACTCTGCTAAACGAAGTTTTAATCGTCATAAGTATTATTTTCAGATTGGAATGCATCGGTAGCTTTTGAAGTACATAATCCTTATTTTTGTTCTTAGCATTTATAATAGAACTTTAAATTTTAACAGATATGATAACTGATATTGGCATAATATACTAATTATTATCTTTTATTATTACGATTATACACATATTTTTTTACTAAAAATAAAGTAAGTAATTTTATAGGAAAACCAGACGTTATTATAATAATTATGGTATCAAGTGATTGCGCTTCCATGTTGCCACCTGATAGTACTTCAATGTAAATTGCTAACATGTAAAAGCTGTATAATTTAAACTGTTTAACTGTCAATCATTATACACACCCAAGAACCGTTCAATCGAAAAATTTCTTACGGTCAAATGAAATGCCTCCTAAAAACGAAAAACTCCATGTCAATTTTGATCAAGGCGTGTTTGCGTGTTCGCGTCTGACTGTATGAACCGGTTTCCCATCATCACTCACACTTTCGGCTGAGGTGCAGAAGTAGGCGGTAGGAGCGCAGTGAAATTCAAGCTTTTATCGGATGCTTGCTTTCGACGGACCGCACAGATCGCCCGAGGTGACAAAACGGCGGCTGTGAGACACACGTGTGTGCCGGTCATGATGCTTTCAATCTTTTCTCGACGGAAGTAATTTATTTTTTTTTTATCTTTTTATTTTATAACCTTTTCGGGCATGTCTAGTTCAATGCAGTAAAAAAGAAATCGATTGTGTAATATATCGTGTAAGAGTATGTATTTTTAGAGTACTTATCATACGCAATGTTTGGAATTTTTTATAGATTTTCTTTTGATTGCTACTAATTGCCAGCTGTGAATAGAGATCATTAAAAAAGAAATTAAAAAATATATTAAAAAAATCGTGGAATCTATAAATTCATAACTTTTATTCAACTATAATTTTAACGAGTAAAATTAAAAAAATGAAAATGTCAAATATGTATGACCAACCATGTAATTAGAATGCATATTAAAGTTCCACTAAAAAATTTATTTCATAAAAAATGAATGTGACTTATGAATACTATTAATAGTTTCAAAATAAAATGAAAGTATTCATTTTTATATTTAGAATAATTTGCTATACTAATATAATAATATAAATAATGGATGAACATTATTTCCATAATATAATTTAGCTTCTACTTTGTCGGTGCATATGCTACATAGTATTCTAGTAATTATTTCAACAGATGCTTAATGAGCAAACATTGTTCTCCTTTAGGACTTATTTCTTGCGACAAATGTACCTTGTTTTATATAGAGACATTACAAAGTATGAGAAAGTCTTATGTTTTGGTTCGATTACAAACTAAATTTATTGTTTGGAGTTCTAACTTACAATGACACGCTACACTATATTAAAAAATAATTAAGGAGATATTAAAATTTTAATAAGTTTAGTAAACAATGAAATAGAAAAGTTTATACTAAAAACTTTAAATAGAAACTTTAATTGAATCTAAGTCGTATCAAAACAAGAACAAAGGCCAAAGGGATTTAACAAATTTCAAAGCCAAGATTTCATCATTCAATATTTTTCATCGTAAGAAAGTATAGCGATCAACGAACCATGATCTTTCCGGAAAGTTGAATCGTAATTCAAAATGAACAGCGAGAAAAAATAGTGAAAAGCAACTCCAAGATAAAAATCAAACATTTTCCAGTTTAACTCAAAGGTAAAATTAACAACTCGAAAATTTCACTAAAAAGTCTTCATTTTCCCAAACATCGAGCACGCGTCTTCTATTCTCGCGAGCCGCGACAATCGACCTTTGTTTCTGCACTCTTTCAGACGGTTATAGGTACCGTTGTGTGTGCATCCCAGCCGCGTGAAAGCGAGAGGAAAGACAGAGAGAGACAGCAGCGTGCGAACGCGCCTGCAATAAATCAACGAGCAATTTTCGCAGGTTTCATGCCAATTAACCTATTCACCTGCGATATCATTTCATTTAAATAACTTTATAAACAAGACAATCTTGACTTTTAAGTGCAAGCAAAAGTTTGTTAAGGATGTCACAGTCAATGTTTTCGTGTGATAATAAGTAGTTACAGACATGCAGACTGATACTCCAGTCTGTTAATACTTACCCTATTCGTAGTTATAATAGCTATGACACTACTATAAGATAAATAATAATTAATTATTATGATACACGTTTCATTTAAACGACATCATATATATATGTATATTTAATAAATCCATCATTTTTAATCCTTTTATACGTTGTTTTGATAAACAATCATCTATAAAATATTACTCTTATGTTTTTAATTATAGCGCAATGATTACTCGTGCTATGAATTTGGAGTGTAATGAACCTGAAGAGGCGAAGGGAAAAAATTATGTGATTCTTATGTAATAAAAACTATTACATCGCATGATATGCAATACAATTGAATTCTGATTCAAGAATCGATAGATTATTGAGTCTCGTCCGCTAATCTGCTCCTACAATAGGGGATCGATACAAAGATATCTCGTGGGAAGAGATGCTGCAAAGGAAACTTAACTGAAATAGAAAGTGAAAAGAGGGAACTGAAAGAAAGAAAAAGAGAGAGAAAGAAACATCGCATTCGGTGGATTGTGAATCGTGAGATGTTGTGCCTTTACCCTTTCACTCTCGTCTGCTTCTCTTCTCTTTCACCTCGCCAAACCAGATCCTACCGAACGATCATATAGCGGATTTCTTTATATTTACGATGGATTATAAGCGGAAAATTTTTTCTTTCTCACTTTCATGGGTTTTATTATTGACGATGACGGGCTTAAAATTATAATGTGAGAATTCACCTTCATGCATAATCTGTGACTTTACTCTTTTGTTACATAATATATACTATTATTCCCTATTTTATGGGAATAAAGCATAAGGGACAATAAAATGCTACTTTTGTCCCGCTTTTTAAGTCAATAAAGTGGCAGAGTTCTCTGCCCTATCGACCGCAATGTTTTTAATTAAATATTAATTGTTATAAGCTGTTCCTTGAATTCTGAGAGTTGACGGACGTAGACAAACTTATTATCTAATTCCCGGTCAAATTTCAGATAAATCTATTGGAAAATAAAGACGTAATTTGAGAATTCTCTTGCGAGTTCTCAAATTACATCTTTATTTTCCAATAGATTTATCTCAAATTTGTCCGGAAATTAGATAATAATAAGTTTGCCTATGCAACATAATCTCTGAGAATTCAAGACAAAGCTAATAACAATGAATATTTAATTAAAAACATTGTGGTCGGTACGGCAGAACACTGTAGGTATGAGGCATTCCCTTAAAGGCCGTTCTCCAACAAATCAATTTGGTCTAATTTTTTTTTAAACTTTACTTACACATCACTCATTTTAATATTTTATTCATCTTTGAATAACTTAATATAGCTTGTGGTATTAAATTCACCTATACTAAAGTTTAAAATTTGGAATTTTAACATGCGTGAATCCAATGCTGAGTACATATTAAGGATAATCACTTGGTCGAAACCGCAGTTTTAGAATTTTTAATTTTTAAATAAAGTTTTATTAATTTGATAATCCAAGAGTAAGTATATGGAACAAATATATAGGGGAGACCGGGGCTAGTTGGCATGCGGGGCAGGTTGGAAAAATGACAATAACTCCTGATTGGACAACAAAGGTCAAAGCTGTTGTTAGCAACGTAAAATGGAATAAGGAATATTTGTTTTAATTTTCAGTTGAAAAGCATCATGCATTTCGGAAATACGCAAGTTTTAAAATTTTTTGAGATATTTTTCAAACTATGAAATTTTGAAAAATGTCGTGTAATTCTTTGAAACATTTTGTTAATCTGTTTTTTCTTAACGTAGGGCAAAATAATTGCTTTTTTACAATTCTACCGCTTGGCAGGCAGATTGTTTCACTTATCATTCTACTATGTTAATACCTAATTAACACATTATTTTTTATGTATATAAGTTCTTGAATATTGCCACAGAAAATCTAAGGAAGTCTAATAAAATCTCTATTTATACATTTTGGGTAATACCTATATAATTTTTAGCTGATTATAGCTTATTTTCTGTTCAATGTCACATTTTTATATGTGATTCTTTTATATATTATAATGATATCATTTACTCAAAGATTTATTACACAGGCACACAAAAAATAAAAAGTGGTTTGTTACAGAAGACCGACAATCATATCCTTATGAATTGTGATGCGCTGATCTCAAATATGACCTTA
>JAPYZP010007340.1:0-20754 GCA_030522985.1 Torymus sinensis
TTGTCATATCAAAAAATGATAAAGCCACTTTTTTCTTAGAATTTCGCGCTTTATACGAAGATCTTGTGTAAAACATACATTTTCAGAACAAGTTGTATACTATATCCACATCTACATTACTTCAAATTATTAATAATTAAATATAAAACCATATGTGCTACTTTTTTATTAAATAAGTTTATAGAAATAAATCAAGTGAGCCCCTAAAATAGAAAATTTGAAGAATTATCTTATATTTTTGAAAACCAAAATGCTTCAACATTTTTGGACTATTGATTTATGCCCTGTTATATAGTTTTTTAATACAAATTCAAACAATGAGCTCATATAACTAATTATTGGTATTTTAAGTAAACATTAACTGCTGACGCAAAATGTATCATTGTAATAAATTCGTTACCGAATTATAAACACCAGGGGCACAAGAATTTGTTTTAGGTTATTGCTACACGTCCACTCTATATTTATATCCCGATTCAATGCTAATCAACGACGATGGTACACTGCACGTTTTTCACTAAAGCACATGCTAATACTGACAGTCGTGCGCGTTTATCTTATCGATAAACTACTGCCAGCCCCTAGGCTTTCGTTTACTTACAGCATCACTTTGGGAAATATAATGGAAAATTCTTCTTTCGTCAGACGTTTCTTTCTCTCACTCAACAGCATAAATCCTGTTGCTGTCCAACAGCCTGATCAAGTACGACAGATAGCATAAGATATCGATATAAAACTGAGAACGATGCTTACACGACTGCCGGACTAGTGTTAAATGAATTTCCCTAATAATGGGTCCCTGCTATTATACTCTTGGAGTGAGCATAATACAAAGCCCGCGTTAATCCTTAATCCCAGCCTCTTTCTCTCCCTGTCCCACAAAGCGTATATCGGGCGTAAATGCAATCCTTAAAGATTCGAGGCAGCCAGCCGTGCAGGCGCGCCCTACCCTCTGTTTCCGGCAGTGATTACATCGACGTGTAACGTCACTCCCATCCCCTCGCCCGCCCGCCTCGTTCGTTCGTTCCCTCTGCCTCTCGCGCGCGAGCGAAATGTAAATTAATGCGAAACAGCAGCCCGCCGGCCCATTGTTCTAACCGCACGCGTACACGCGTGAGTTATGAATTAGGATCAGACTGAGCGCGAGAGAAGCAGAGAGCGCTTGCGGCATTGTTTTGTCGTGCGCCCACCCGCTCGCGCGCGCACGTTCATGTGCTTTATTCATAAATTACCTTGCTCGTTTACAGGACGGGAGGGGGGAGAAGCTGGCGTTATGCCGTGTTTCAGAGATACGAAGGCAGAGCGGCTTTTTGAATTTGAAGTGAGAAAGAGAAAGTACTTCGGTCTTAGTGCCGTTTTTCCGGAAGATCGAGACAAGTCATAAGCGAACGTTGCTTTTTATGCCTAGCATGGATTCCATTCTTTTCTTTGATACATAATCTTACCACGTAATGCGTTCTTTTAATTTCAATGTCATATCATATTTTAGGAAGTTTTAATATATTTATATTATAGAATTATTCTAATTTACTAAGTGAAATAATATACCAATATGCATCATGCTACATTAGTATATTGTAGCAGATAATTGTTGAGAAAATAATGCATTACACTTATGGTTTACCAAACAAAACGAATTATTAATATTTGGATACATTCCGACTGTGTAACTTGCCTGACCAAACTATAACATTACTACCTGTTTGCATAGCAAACAAGAATATTCGCAAATTGATGTTACGTTGCTATATAATTTATCTTATGTAGCATTCAAATATAGAGTCGGTAACAAATACATTTTATGAACGTTAAATATGTAATAAATCTATATGTATTAAATATTTATTATTGTATAGTTTCATTTTAAATACTATAGTGAATTTCAAAATAATAAAACTTCGATGATTGAAGCCTGAAACTATTGATGGAATCATTACTATAAACCACAATAATCATTCAATCATCAATAAACAAATGAATCGGACCCAGTATCGTTTATATAAGGAAAACATGAAGCGATTCATGGCCTCATACACTTTGTTATTACTAAAACGTTTCATATAAATAGAGACTCTCTCTCTCTCTCACTCTCTCTCTCTCTCTCTCTCTCTCTGTCTCTCTCTCTCTCTCCCTACGCATGTAGGTATAATGTAATTTGATGAAACAAATGATGGAGGAACGAGTCGGGCCTGCAAACACACTTGAGTATCTCATTCGCTCTCCTGCTGATGCAATTCAATTTTCCAGGACTTCCCGCACTCGTGCTCTCTCTCTCCCTCTCTCTCTCTCTCTCTCTCTCTCAATTTCAAAATTCAAATTTCTCTCTCTCTCTCTCTCTCTCCCATTCTTTCTCTCTCCAAACCATATTGGCGTGCGATCGTGGTTTTTATACGGTTTCTTAGAATTTGAACATTTATGATAAATACAAATTTTAGACTTGAACAAGTCACTGCATTAGAAAATGAATCAAATTGATCTTCTACAAAGTACTTTTTTATTTATAATTTTCTGTTTGATACGAAATTCACAAATTAAATTAGAACGTTATAACTGTTGAATTCATCAGAAATATAAATTGCTGCTTACTGAACTATCTGTACTCAACTTATTCTTTCTTTTTTTTTTAAGAAAAGATATCCCTAATACTTGTGTTACTTTTTAATAATAAGATATTATATATATATATATATGGTGTGTAAACTTATTCAAATTTGTTGCTTAAACTCAAATCAGGTAATCGAGATACTTAGGCCGTAGTTGAACTTCGAAACAAAGGCTATATACTGTTCAAGCGCGGTACATAATAAAGGGCACAAACTTAGTGTATACCCTAGAATTAACTCCTTTTGTAGTAGTCAACCACTTAAGAGCCTCTCTTAGTAATATCGTTCTATTAATCCACCCATCCATTCCATACCGCAAGAATCCCTCATTTGCTGTATTGTTGTATTGCAATGAAGCACATGAAATCGAAACTTTTATCCAAAATATGAAAAGTAAAGGGATAAACAAAAATGAAAAAATCAGATCACGTTACCAGCTACAACAAAATCATTGACAAACTATTGCATTTACAGACATAACAGATAATACTTTTTAAGCAATTCGTATCGAAAAACTGTTTTTCTTATAATTATTGTTTCTAATGAAGCAAAATCAACACTAGCCCAAGGGACTCTAATTCCAGTTGTCAACAGGCATAATACGTATGTTTGTATTGCAGAATCCGTAATTATTCTCCCTCTCGAAAAAAGTCAGTACTACGTCTTATCTGTTTTGCGCTCACGTTGGTCGAAAGAGAAATTCTCGAGTAGGTTTTTTGATCTAGGCAATGATGCATAGTACTCGCATACTTGTCACTTGCATATCCACCATAGTCGGCGTTTTCGGGACTAACTATATTCTCTGCTTGAAATTACCAGAAGAACCTCATTTCGAGCGAATCGGTATACTTCAATTTGTCGAGCTTTATTTTTGTCTTCCAATTTCTTTACCGCTAGTCTGCTACCTGAATTAGAACTTTTTTAAAAAAAAGTTCACTGGTTGACTGTATTAATGAATGCATCGAGCGTTCTATCACTGAAACACGGATATAAATTGGGGGATAAAACAAATACTTACGCAGTAGCCAAGTAACAATGCAATAAGTAATAGTTATTAGTATGAGCAATAAATCTTGAAGTAACCATAACTTGAATATTTGTTTAAGCATTAATTAATTTAATTTTACAATGAATTTCGTTGAACGAAATTCATTCGAATTCGTGCAACTTTCCATTAAAATTGCAAGTCACTTGTGAAGTTAACTTCATTGAATTTAACATAGGTAAGTCCATATCCCAGAAGTTTCAAGAAAGTTTATCGATAGTACAGTTACAAGTAAAGTGAAATATTTCTTGAATATGTTATAACTTTCATCACCGCAGGACATTGAATTATAAAGACATACCACCGGTAATATAACCAATTATTAAACGAATTTACTTGATATTTTTTTTTTAGTTACTGAGTGGTCAGATAATAAATTTATTAAGACCCCTATAATTGGAGAAAATATATGTTTAAAAATAATAAAAATTATTTGATGGAACATTTTATTTGTATATTATAATTATTTATGAGTGCAACGTCATTCGCTAATTCATTCATTCTATCATACTGTATTGAACTGATGATTTTCTGATGAAATAATACCAACTATTGTATATAAAAATTAAAAAAAGTATTATTAAAGATTTTCAAACTTTACATAAATGCAATAATTATGTCGAATCACTAGGACAGTCTTTTTAACTGAAATTCTGTCCCACAGAACTAAAATTTTTTTTCGATTTTTTCTATCTTTTCTCATTACACTTTCTCTGTTTTTCTTCCACCATCGTGTCGCATCTCGAATCCATTACGGATGCGGAATAAATTTCCCTAGCGAGACATCTTCATGAATCGCTAATTTTAATTAAGCCATTCGCTTTCCCGGACAGTAAAGTTTATCGTTACGTTTTGATAACAAAAACTACTCGTGATTCATTCAATATGATCATTATATTATGTTTACCTACAATAAGTAGCTCTTACTATTTTTTTGAAAAAAATTAACTTATTCTCGCCATTTAATTAATTGTACAGAACTAGACAACTGTAAATTTAAAAAAGTTGCGAAGTACCTTATTACTCTTCCAAAAGAGATTATAGGTGCTTACGCCGTTGTCTATATTCTTGCTTACCCATTACCAAAAGATTCTAATATTCACGTCGCTTTACTATTGAAACATAACAAGCAGATCCGTGCTACACCGTGCAGAATCTATAACTCCAAAACTTGCCTTGACGCTGCGCAGCCCAAGTTTACACTCTCAACGGTAATATTTAATCTTGAGACCTAAGGCGATGGTAGCCAGTTCAATTTACATTAGCCTGGGTGCTCAGACCAGTAACTTCTCGAGTCATTATATTGGCAGTGGCGCTCGTTCACTTGCCTCCCGTGGAATGCAAATCTTTGTGCGCTCAGAAAAGCTCCAAGTTAACGAGCCGTAAAATCGCGCTCGGGTAATAAAGACTCACTTAACAGATTAATCGTTCGGCTCGCGCGAAAAGAACAACGCTAAAACAGTTTAATTAAACGGAAAGTTTGGAAAAAGGCTGCGTGAGCACTGGAAGAAGTGTAATTGCGGGCTTGCACATACGGATTCCTCCGCGCTACTTGCACTAGATGCGGTTTGTGTGTATTCGGTTAGCAATTAAAAACTCTGGTGGTCCAATTAAAAAATTCTATTACATGATGCGTAACTATTGTATATTCCTATTCCGTGAAAAATAGACCTGAATAGAAGAGTATTCCAATTCAACTGCACTTTTTCTATGGACTTATTTATGTCCAAATAGTTTTAGATATAGAACGGTCTTTTCTAAAACTACATCTATCTAATTAAATAAAATCTTTTTTTCTGATCATCTAATTTTTATTGAACTGACCGACGTATAATGGTTAGTAGAGCGATCTCTGATACATGTACGGGCTTCTTCATCCCAATGTTCTATAGAACATGGAGCCTGCTGGTTTGTATAGTGGCCCTCTTACACGTAGTTGAAAATTGGGTTTAGGAGCCTTTCCAAAGTGCTTTACAATAATATGGAGGATCTCGTGACCCCCTGTTCCAATATACTTCCTTCAATAAAATAATTCCCAGTCTTTGTATGTCTAATTACAACCAAAGTTGGGCAATTGCATAAAAGGTGTACCAATACCACCACAGAACCTGCACTAAGGAGTCCCAGTTTTTGCAAGTGATGTATAAGATTGCCGTGCTCCGTGATCACTGCTGGCATTGTTATCGTATTGCTCCTGCTCAACTGGCTTATATCTAGCCTGAATTTTGGCCTAGAGACAGTTTGGATTGTCGACAGCCAGCTGTGTTCCTTCAGTCTCTTTGTTCCTCCCTCGCCCATCCTGGGATTGGCCTATAGAACTTTATCCAGACTTCGTCAAGGTAGCAGCCTGGGAGGACGTTATCATCATACATATAGTAAAAGGTTACTTCAAATTTTCTTTGAATCAAAATAAAGATCATTCCTTAAATACGAAATTTTTGTTCACAACGTAAATAATGTTTTTCTAAAGTTGTAGAAAAGCTTTAAAAAGGTATAGCTAAAGCGCAAAGTAACCGGCAAACTGCAGCTGCAGCAACACCTCGTGGTTCCCTGAATTACCAAACAACGGGTACGCGAGGCACACAAACGAGCGTCGTAGAGCAGGGATTTCGTATAGAATAAGCAGAGCAAACAATCCGACATCCCTTTCGTGTACGTAGTTCGTCGTGGTCCCTCCTCCGTTCCCTCTCCGGTCTCTCTCTCTCTCTCTCTCTCTCTCTCTCTCTCTCTCTCTCTCTCTCCTCTCTCTCTCTCTCTCTTCCCAGTTGTAAGCTTGATTCGCAAAGGACTCTGCGAGCGGGGATGATCGCGCTCGCGCCGACTCCGCGACCGCAAACAAAGCTCGGAAACAGGATTAATCGATCGATTTTCCTCTCTCTCCCTCCGTACAATGGCGCCGCCGCTGCACACAGGCCACGTGGGAGGATTGCGCAGAGCACAGCCTTGGCAAAGCAGATTGGAGGGAGAAGAAGAGGGAGCGATGTTTACGAGGATGCGCCCAGTATATGCAGAACGCGCACTGGGGGAAAAGGATTGCGGGAGCGGAGGGTGAGACGGAGAGGCGCTTAATCAAGTAAATATCGATACGGAAGAGACGTGAGCGCAGCGTTTCCGTAAGGAGCGAGAGGGATTTCGTCTTTCCCTCCGAAGCTGGATGCCGCCACCGACGCTGTCCCCTTTTTCTCTCTTTTCTTCCCCCACGAAGGAGGCTGATGAAATGGAAGATTTATGTGCGCTCGCGCTAGATCGAGAACTTGCTCTTTTTTTCGAGCAAACCGCCCGAACCTTCGAGACGGATTCTGAAATTTGCCTTCGTTCTTTCAAATCTCTTTGTTCAATTCTTCAATGTAGCAAACACGGAAACATAAAGTTATAGACTAAATTATAATTTTTCCTCAATTTTCAAGCTACTATCATCTGACTAAGACAATTTCTGGTAGATTTCTTTTATGAGCTAAATGTTTCTTGTAACGTCAATAACGTTTCATATATTTATATATAAAGATAAAGATTTTTTGTCTGTAAATCATTTAAAAAATAAATATTAACAAAACTCTAAATTGCTGAGAGTGAAATTATAACTAAAGCACTGGTTAATTAAATGATTCTCAGTTGATTGAACGACGAAATATGCTGAAAAATGAATTTCTCAAAGGGGCAACAATATTTGAAGAAAAATATGTATTTATATATGAGTCTGCAAGTGAAAATAGCCCGGGAATGAAGCAAACGGAAGGATCGATTTCCGAGTGCAGTAGACGCCCCTTTAAAAATAAACAAGCCAGCAGCGCCGAGTCGAAACCTCGACTAAAGCAACCAGCAGTCAAGGCGGTGCGGGAAAATCAAAGGAATATACGGGCAAATAAAAATCAATGACTGAGAAAAGTTAAAGAGGATGAAGTCGTCAAAGAGGAAAACACAGACGCTACCGACACAGCGAGCGCGAAAAAGTGTGAGAGGGAGTGCGGGAGGGGAGAGGGAGAAATACTCGGCTGAGAGCAAAGGGAGATTGAGACTCAAGAAACGGTCGGCATTCGAGTAGGAGAGCCGGAGCATCCGCGCACCCTGGCGGAAGTGGCTCGAGTCGGCGAATTTAATTTAACGAGAACTTTTTGAAAGTCTAAGAGCAGGGGAGAGAGACAGGAGAAGGAAGCTAGCGCCGGTTGAAGAGGGGGCGGGCCGACTCGCCGCCGCCCGCCACCGTCGACGGATATCGATTGAGAGTTAGCCGGTTAACCTGTAGTTGGCTTAAAAATAGAACCTTAAAAGAAAGCGCGCGCGCGAGCAAGACAGAGGGTCTCTCTCCCTCTCGTGGGCGCGCTCCCCGCCGCGTGTGGTCCCAACACGAGGCGAGCGCCGCAGTCGATGGTCCGGAAAAGAGCGGCACGCGCAAAGTGCACTATAGACGAAATACTTTATGGAACAAAGGCCTCGCACGCGAACGGCGCGCCGAACTCTGTGTGCATGCTATTTTTGCGCCCCCGCGCGCCAAGTGACTTCGATGCTTCCGAGTTTCAAATGGCGCTTTCAGAGTACAGCGACAAACTTGCTTTCCATTTTTCATATATTTGCGAGTATCTATTACTTGCGGTACAATCGAGTGATGTTTCATCAAAGTAAGCCACGCCGAATCGACTAGAGTTATTTTCATATTTTTATTCATCCTTGATTACAAAAGAATAATATTATTTATTCGCTTTTTCGTTATCTCTAAAGGTATCGGGAAATTGAAATTTATACAACATTTTTCTCTCTTTACGATAATTACTTGTTAATGTACCTAGAATATGCAGAAACTTTTATGATACTTTTGCAAACATCATTGCATAGAACATGGAAGTATTAACATTAAAAGGAATAAGAATGTTGAGGAAAATATAGTTAAAGTTTCGGAAATGCAGGGTAAAGTGCATTTGCATACTTTAAAAGTAGTTACAGAGTAACTGGGTATATTTACTTTCATGTACTCGTTTATATACTCAGATTACATACACACACACACAAAACCTTCTAGTCCTATGTACGTATATAGGCTTATTCATACGCTGAAAATTGAAAACTGCGTTATCGAATTTCTCGAGTTTTAAAAACCGTTTCTACGCTCTACAAATCCAAAAATTGCTTCTCTTCTATTTTCCATCAACGCATTCACTTTAAAAAAATACGGATTTTAGTTGCGCTGAGACCTTTTGGTCTTTTCAAATCACAGCATTTAGTTTTACCTTTATTTACTCTTAATCAAGAGTTGTGATAACTGATAAAAAATATAAAAGCAACGAAATCAATCGAAAAGATAGTAAAATGACTTTTTTTTTAAATAAAATATTTGGACAGGCTGTAAACAATAGCATCGATGGTATTATCATATGACGGATACCGATATTGAATCAGATATCGCTTTATCTATAATTTGTGAGTCTTCAAAATATGACAAAAGAATTTTCCAAATTTTCCTGATATAAAGTAGCAGTTTTCTTTTGTGTGACCGCCTGATTTGATTAATAAATAACCACTTCAATTGGCAAAGTATATAGATTTTTAAAATGAATGAGGTATGCGAATTGAAATACATTAATAACAACATTGACGCAAAAATGGGAGGACGACAATGTCAGTATATTTCAATAAAAAAAAATGAAGTAGTTTAAACTGAAACATTAAACGGATAAGCGGGGAGAAGAAAGAATCCACGGCTGTCAATAAAGCGCAAAAAGGTAGAAAAGCGCTTTACTGGTAAAAGAAATGAAAAGTAAAAGAGAGTATAAAACCCGGCTGCCGGTGCTCGGGCGGCGCGACAGCGGCGGCATTGATTTCGTCGCGTGTGCTGCGCGCGGCTGCGTGCGCGAGCGAGAGGCAGAGAGAGAGAGAGAGAGAGAGAGAGAGAGAGAGAGAGAGAGAGAGAGAGAACGGGAGGTCGCGATGCATAATGCAGCCGGCGACGGCGGCGGCGGCGACTGTACAGCTACTCAACCGTGTCAGGGTTATCAACCCTCGGCCGCCGACGCCACCGCCGTTCCTGCGCGTTTTTCTAACTGAACGGCTGCGTTAACCGCGCCCGTACGCGTGCACGGACGCGCGACAACTTTTTCTTTTGTGCGCTGGAATCCGCGAAAGATTGAAATTCACGCGTCGCTAGATTCCCTTTCGCGATACTTTCTTTCATTCGTTAGCTACTCTCGCGTTGAGCTGACGAGGAGAGTAGCTAGGATACAACGTCAGATCAAGCCTAACATTAACAAATTCTATGTTGACTTTCCAGTATGACATGCGCTCTTTGCAGCTATTTTTAGTCAAAGCAAAAAGCTCTTTGCTCCGTTGTGCCGGAAACGTGAAGCTAGTACAGCAATGCATCTATATACAGATGCGCGGATTTCGGAAATAGCAAAACGGAAAGGGTTGGAATTTCGATTCCCTTTTGGAGTCAGCTCTCCTACTTTCCTCGGGCAAAATGAAATATTCATCGGGGGGAAAAACGAAAAATCATCGTACTCTTCCGGTCGGACGAGCCAAACTTCGCCATTACCGCGCCTCGATCCGCACATCTGTAGCGCGGAGGCCGTCCGAGCGCAAAGGGGACAGACCGATGAAACTTTTATGGAGCGAGCAGATTGAAAAGCACAGGAGCGCAAAGGGGGCCCCGATGAATTCGCCACGAGCGCGGCCGACCAAACTCTCGCCGCACTCCTCGATCGCTCTGACGTTTGTGTTAAACATTTGCCGTGCGAACTGCGAACTGCGGGCTCGGCGTCACCATCCCCCTATTACGCGTGATTTCGGCCGGACCGCCACTGCGGGGGAGAAGGCTTCTATTCGCGTGGCTCGACTGTTTTTAGCCGGAGCCGGTCGCCGGTGTGTGGCTGCGAACTGAGCGCCATAATTCTTAAAATCAGTCCATTCAAAATGGGCCATTGGAAATGGCTAATTAGTAGACACTAGTGTAAGGCTTTTTTCCATAAACTTCTCCCATTTTATATGGAATGGCCCTAGCCCTCAAAGACTTCACATTAAAATTTCATAACAATTTAATCTTTATCAGGATATAAACAAAATTTAGTAGTCTTTGTACTATTTACAGCATTATTCTATAAGATATAAACTGGGATGTCTTTGTGTGAGTAACAGACTCACTCATACACTAGATAAGGAGTAGGTAGATAGTGTAGATAGGTAGGACTAGATAGTGTAGTCAAATGTAAACATAGGCCTAAGTGTTAGTCGACGCGCTTTAGTAGTCAGTCTGCCGTGAGCCTTCGGCATTGTCACGCACATGACGCAGGACGCTCTTCCTGTATTAATACTATAAATAAAGACTAATATTCTTTTTACTCTATTCTTCTATTCAATTATAATACATCCCATAAACCAAAATCGTCATTAATGGATAGTACAAAATTTTTCCCATTTTTGCGGCCAATAAATGTGAAAAATAGGTTGAAAAAAGCGTTAAACTTATATTTACTGATAAGAATTTAGGTTTAAATAAGTTTTTATTTCAGATTCTACGGGGGTGATTATAAACAAGGGCAATCTGATTGCCTTTAATATTAATTAATATTAATTAATTGAACAGTAAATAGTATACTACAGTCGACATAAGTAATAATTTTTAATTGTTAAACTTATAGTAAAAAAACTAGAGTTCATTTTTGTTGCCATCTTGGTTCAAACTAGCCATTTACTACCGAAGAAATGATTTCAATTTCTACCGGGGATTGACAAAATATTTTATCTCTGAAAAATCAGTTTAGCTTATCTGCGGAAAAAAATTCTTCGGATAGTCGAATCCCAGGGTCGGAAAATAAAGCCGTAGCAAATTCAAAATGGGTTTCCATATCGCGCGTTTGGGATTCGCGAAGAAAGGCGGGAGCTGGCAAAAAGGGAAAAGAAGAACCAAGCAGTACTGCATACTTTCGAAACTTTATTTCCTCGTTATCCTGGCGCACAATGTTACTCTAACATCCGGGGCCAGACTCTCGTTCTCCCCCCCCCCTCTCTCTTTCAGTTTTCTCTTGTTCAGCGAATGAATTATCAAAACCTACCCACTGGGAGTGGCATACTCTCTCTTTTTTTTCTCTTTCCGGAAGCTAAAATCCTGACCTACTTACATCGGACTTCAAGGAACGTCTTCATTTTTTCGAATGTAAGATGAATGACCGGACTCCGGACGTAACTGGTTCAATAGGGCATCGCTAATTTATAAGAGATATTTTTAAAACGTGCAAAAATTTTACCTTTTTCCTAATATTTTTTTCTATTTTATTACAACTCTAATTTGAAAAAAAAAATTTCTGGATAATTCTTAGCCCTACCTTTTTTTTTTTTTTTTTTTTTTTTTTTTTTTTTTTTTATATTTTTTTTTTTTTTTTTTTTTTTTAAATTAGATGTAGATTCAAAATTTTAATAAAAAATGTTTCTATTTCACAGCATGCGTACCTTTTTCATTTACATGTACATAATCTTGATTGTTCTCATACACCTTTCGACTACTATTTATATGCAAAACAGAAACAATGTAACTATTTTCTGCGATCTACAATAAAATGCCCTTTTCTGTCACGCTATAGTATAATAATACGTTCTTACAAAGTTAACGAAAAGTGAAAATTTATTATGTAAATGAAAGGGATTTGTAAGCAAATGAAGCAGAAAGTAAAAATATTGTACGCCATATCTATAGATATCTCCTAATTATCTCCAACTGTAAACTCGACAGAACGAATATATATTACATCAGCACCAGGCGCGGTAATACTCCGTATAATAATTCGAGCTCACTTCCCCCGAAATTGTGCTCGTAAAATATTAACTCTCAACTCCAATACTCGGCAACTTAATTAATTTAGTGGTGCGCACGCGCGACCGGGTGCGAGCTCCACGGCAGCGAGCAATAAAGCAAACTTCTTCGAAGACAATATCTCGCGCGCAGCTCGCACTAGCTAGTTCCGTCGAATTAACATATCGAATATTAGTACTTCGCGTCCGTGTCCGGCGTTATTTGCACGCTTATCGAAACGATGAAGTGGGCCGCACTCACGAGCGCGAATGACGCAGGCGCTTTTTATGAATAGGTTAAGGATGTTTACCCCGAGTCGCGAGGGAGAGAGAGTAAGAGAGAGAGAGAGAGAGAGAGAGAGAGAGAGAGAGAGAGAGAGAGAGAGAGAGAGAGAGAGAGAGAGAGAGGTAAAGTAGACCCACCCTCCCTCCCGCTCCTCCTCATCTCTCTTTCTCTCCTTCTCCCACGCCCTTTCGCCGGAAGAACCCTTCAGCCACGTAATTTATTCCAGTATTGCGCATCTCGACCGAGCGGCTCTCGTACTACTTTCGTCCAACTCGCTTGCCCTTTCCGCAGTACGCGCTTCCTCTTTCTTCCCGTTCTCCTTACAATGCAGTGTGCTTTTCAGTTTTATGTCTTCTTGCCCGACGTGCATTGCGCTTTTTCCTTTTTCTCCCACAGTTGCGCTACTTTTTTTCCTATTACTGATTTTACGTCTATACTTTAATTTATCAAAATATCTTTTGTATGATAATTATTTTTTAAAATTTTTATTTATTAATAATGCGTAAACACTGTAAAACAAACTAGTTTGGCGAGTATTTCTCTCAATTAAAAAAAAACTGAGCATTTACTAGTTCATATCAAATACTAGAACTAATATTTGTTCAACTCCATTAGTCCCACATTCCTTCGCTTCGCCTAGATTCTGAGCAGCTTTGATGCAATATAAATTTCCGCTATTCTAAGCGCAATAATAATTTCAAAAATAAAAATGAAAAATTTAGGTTTGAAATTCTACTCTTTTAGGCTACAAGTAAAATTATGTACCTCATCCATTATTAACCTTTTACTTTTCTGCTGGATTCTTGGAATTATTGTTTGTAGAAAGCATGCTTCTTAATGAACTTTCCTATGCTTTGATCTCTGACTTTTTTTTGCTTTCAATGATTCATATTTCCATGTGATTTTGTTTCATAACTGACCATAACATCCGCTATATGTATTTGTTTATTTTTGTGCTTCCATTTGTGCACGATGATGATGATGATTAAATCCTATTAAAATTGAAATATAAGCATTATATACATATCTATATCTGATATAATAACATGTTTCCCTTTCAATAGATTCTTTATATTCCTAGTTATAATTATTGAAGTTGTACATAATCTATCCTATTTATCTCTCTGACTAATAAAAGTCATCATAAATTGTAAATTAGCTTCACCTATAGAACTGAATTCCCAGCATTTTTTTTAAATTTCCAAAGCCACATCACATCAAGCGCACATATTTCTTCATCAAGTCTAATTTACATAAGAATTGGTTTTCCAGTTATTTGCACTTTTAGGAACTTTTTTTTATCCTCAATCTCAATTTCACTTTTCATATTAGAATGATAATCAAATTTTATGAAAATTGTACGTTCGTACAATTAAAAATATAATATTAAAAAAAATATGGAATATAATCCAATTTCTATGCGAATGCGGCTTCCAATTCACGCGGTATCTATTAGTTCACTTTTTAAACCAGGGTCCCAAGTGCAACGACTGTTGTATGATAAACTTATATCACATTTCACTTTTAACTAGGATTAGTCATCGCAATAAGCATTTCAATAATTGCATTCTCGTCATTGCATTCATATTGTGACATTGTATCGTGTAAGTGCTCTAATTTGACGCAGTAGAGCATGTTTGAAAGCTATTATCGAGAAGAGTTCTTTGCTCTTCGTGAAATACATATGACACGGCAACTGCGTCAAGTTAGAACGAACAACCGTAATCGACGATCCCCCGTTTATGTTGCTTTGTTGATGTTCATGCAAGGGGCAGGAGATACCGATTTACATATGGTACGAGTCATACCCTACGCACAGCGGCGACGGCTACGAGGGCCGTGTCTCCAAGGTCAGCCCAAACTCACCCTACGGCGTGGCGAGTCTCAACCTGACCAACATACAGGAGAGCGACCAGGGCTGGTATGAGTGCAAAGTGGTCTTCCTTAATCGATCTCCGAACCAGAACAAAAACGGTACCTGGTTTCATCTGGATGTTCACGGTACGTATGCTCTTTAAATAGCCCTTGTTTATCCTCTGCTGTACACACCTCGAAATAATTCAATATCTTACGCACAGAGTCAACTCCACACTAGCGCTAAAATTGATACTATACCCTCTTAGGAATATTAATCAGCGGTTGGAGAGTTAAGTGTCAATGTTTAAATTAAGAACATCACACCATGATTATGTTGCTATTGTCGGCGAATAATAACTATTTACACATGTGAAAATATTATATTGTAGATGCTTTAAAATATAATCATCTTTTTAAATAGTTTTAATTAAATGTCGATGCTAATCTTGAGTAAAAAATCCTAACCAACGAAGTTAGTTTATTTCCTACAAGAAAACTGACACTTTTAAAATAATGCTTCAGAAAAAAATTCAAAGTGTCTTCGATCCGTCAGAAAACAGGCATATGATTTGTTTACAATATTTTAATCTGGAATCGTTGAGGTGGATGCACTCCCCCACGTACAGAAAAGGTTAAATAAGAGGTTTTACAGAGTAAATATCAATAACTAACGGACGGATATGTTTATGGCGCAAAATATTGGCAGTGATACAGAGCAAATATTGTTTTATTTCATCAAATACGAGTAATACGTTATACAAATACTTCCTTTCAAATGTAAATAAAAACAGCTTATATTTAAAACCAGTCTGCAGTCTGACTATTAAACTATATTACTACTTATATAAGCTGCATCTGTTCATACAGTGCAAGTCAGCCAAACTTGCTTTATGATTAAGTGTTTTATGTTAATTTACTCGAACGTATACAATGTTTGAACATTGTCGTATGATGAATTTCATTAACGAATTTATTAAAAAAAAATGTTTACCAAAAACTTTGAAATACTATATGTTTTTATCTCCCAAGCATCGTTACGAATGAAACGTTTCTTTACTTAATAAATGGAAAAGCAGTTGGACGTTCCCCTCAAAAAATCATCGAACAAATCGATATAAAATGAATTTACAGCACCGCCTAGATTCACAATAACCCCGGAGGAGATGATCTACGTGAACCTAGGCGACGCCATAATACTAAACTGCCAAGCGGAAGGCACGCCAACGCCGGAGATACTCTGGTACAAGGACGCAAACCCGGTTGAGATCTCGCAGTTCATCCGGATCATGAATGCCGGCACCGAGCTCAGGATCTCGACCATCAAGGCCGAGGACATTGGCGACTACACATGCATCGCGCGCAACGGCGAGGGACAGATCAGTCACACTGCACGCGTTATTATAGCAGGTTCGCATAATCACATATTTAAATTCATATTACATCAAATAAATCTCAGTACTGTATAGCAGAACTTTAACTTAAGTTTGCAATACCCTAAGGGATTACAACTTTAATACTTGTGAGCCTAATTTTAATGCACATGTGTAAAATTGAACTTGTAAGTGTAGTGCGGATTTTCGCTTAAGTTTCTCGAGCAATAAACTGGGCTTCAAGCTAAACTCACCTCAAGTGCCGGCGCTCAAGAGGCATTAACCTGCTTAAGCGTTTAAGGGATTATTTTATAATATCTTTTATCTATCTTTACTAAATAATAACAAATTAAGCGGAAATCGGAGCTTATACAAAATTACATTATACGTACCGAAATTCTTCTACGTCCCCTCATTTTGGTTACTTTAACCTATCATGAATAGTGACAAGTTCATAATCATTTTCTTATTAAATTTAAAAAAATTAATATTTTTAAGTTTTCTATTAATGTTCTAATCGATTGACATATTGAATATTCAAAGTTTTACATCATTGAACTAAATATCTGTGGCTTTCAGGAATAACCACATACCTCCCCTTTTCATCATTTCGAGTAAATCGAGTATTTAGCTTCGCATTGGTGTCTTAAATCGAGACAAATGAGATTAAATGCAACACTGCATCTATAAATACTAATCTAAATAATGGTTATTACGGGAATAAAACAGAATTTCAGTGGCAATTATATTATTTTTCCGGTTTTTCCTGACGTTTTCGTATGTAGGGGCAAATGTGTTTACTCTTTCTAATATGTATAGCTTATTATACCTTGCTACGGATACACTTATAAGAATAAGTGAAGTTGTATCGTTTTTCCGGAAGTTATTCTAAAAATGCAGAAATGTGGTTATTTCGGGAACATGTTGAAAAAAATGGAGTTATAGCGTTTTTCTTTGAGTTTATACAAGGCAACATGTGCACTTTATTAACTTCTGTCATGATTACGTGGATAGAGGTTTGTTTGAAGACAATAAATAAGGGTATGAAACCTATTTTGAAAAACATGTCACTCACGTGGTTTTTCCGGGAAGGTACATACATGGATATACGAGATAAATTATTCTGATATTATAACAATAACTTTCAAATCGTATAGTAAAAATTTATCAATAATCTTTTATGGAAATGATGAAAAAGAGACGAAATATCAGAATGAATCTTCAATACCAAGATAGTTCCATTGCTTACGAATATTCTTTTATTAAATTCCAAAACGATGATACTAGAACTCCGGAGTTTGAAAGACAAAGACGGGGTCGAAGCGTAGGAAGCAAAATGAAAAGCTGATCGAAATGCCCGGGACTCGGAGAAGCGTGTTCAGGCTCGGAAACGGGAGAAGCGTGGGTCACGGGTATTTGGTTCTTAACCCCTTAGATCTATAAATTTTATGGACACCTCGAGGACGAAACATCTTTCTCCCTGTATGCTCGTAAAATTTATAGGTCGACGCATTCAGCCGTCTCCCCCCTCCCTCACCATCAGGATACCATCGTTTCTACTCTCGGGGATTCCCGCAACTTCTCCTTCGTTTTTGTTCTTTCCCTTTCCCCTCAACTAGCTCGCGATAAAATTCGCGTTAAGGAAAGTGGTTACGGTATACTGTTTCGGCGTCAGCTCACGAGGTGCAAGGGAGCAGCGACCAATTAAGCCGGATCCGCGGTGGGCGTTCCAGAACGATTTATCTCTCGGATGGCGCGTCTCCCCGCTTTCTCGCTACTCTTGGCACAAGCGCTTTTACAAAGCAGCGCAATGGCATAGCGTGAGATTTTAGTCGGAATTTCGTGCGATGCAAAGAGTCGATTTGCGGGGATGAACTTCGAAACTCAAATTGAGATTCGTTTTGAATGCCCACAGTCGTGCCCGGATAAACATACGGCTTCGTTTATTAACTGCATCTTGGCCACGTTTTTAATAGCATCAATTCAAATTTTAAAGGTCGAAAGGATTTTGTAAACATTACAAAACGGAATTTAAATGGATTAAATTAGAGCGCAAAATCTACTAAAGCTCTACATATGAAGTTTTTATAAAGTTGTTATTATGAATTATAGTTTGTGATGAATATTGTAATAGCTAGAAATTTAGAAAATACAATTTTCTTTTGCCATTGGCGTACTTTTCTCACACAATCTTTTGGTTTTAATAGAGGGTTGGGGGAGGGGGGAGATACTAATTTATAAGCGACTTAGTTATCGATGACATGCGGGTATGAGGAGGGGGAAAGCAAGGGTGGAAATTCGAATTGTTTCTTCACGGTCGGACGGCCGGCGGGGGGAGAGGGGATACTTGTATTTAGAATTTTGTGTTGCCTAGCAAAACTGTTTAATTCAAAGCAAAAAAGGAACGTGAAAAAAGTGAATCAAGGAAGAAGAATTAAAATTGTTTAGTCTTCATTTGGACGCGTAACGATTTACATCATTAAAACTTGAATCGACGTCACCTCCTTTATTCCACGAAATACTTGATTCCGTATTAAAACCTAGGAATGTAAAATATTCTTCAACTGAAATTCAGACTTTGCAGCAACGACTTTTTATCTCTAAGGCAAATAAAAAGGCATATTGGTATTTCAAGTTCTTTTATCAATGGCCGGATATTCTTTTATGAAATATAATAATATTGCTCAGCTTGGAAAATCTGATGGACCTTAATCTATTTTCCAATTCAACTAGAATTAATTACCAAGGTACGCCATCGAAACGTCGGGCCTCCATCGTTAATTAAAAAAAAGGAAAGAAAATGCGAAATACTGAGTTCACAATCGCTCCTTCGCAAAGTAGCGCAGAACCAATTAAAAACAGTCCTGGCGCGCGGGCAGCAGCTCACCTAAACGATGAAAAAGGCGGAGGGAAACGGAGAGAAAATATTCTTACTCGATTGTATCAATTAACGTCAAAAGAGAGCGAGAGAGAGGAAAAGAGATTCCTTCTCGATCTCCCGACGAGGTCATCGTCTCGCGTGCAACGATTTTTCTCTCCGCCCCTTCCTCTACAGACGTCACGCTCGGCTGGATCTCCTCTTTATCCACCGCTACCGCCGTTTTTATCTCCGTCTCTTCAACCCTCTATACGCCATTTTTTCCTCTCTCTCTCGCTCCTCTCTTGCTCTCTCTCTTCTCGACGGTAGCTCTCGCCGTCGGCGCACGTCTTTATTCACCTCGAGCGCTCCTCTCCCTTCCTCCCTTCGGGCTCCCGTATTAAAATTCATACTTCCCCCGCGAGGTATACGCCGCGATTACAGACGCTCTTCGGTCGTTAAGCGCGGCCGGCCCTGCACACAGCTACTCTCCGTCGCTTTTCCCCCCGCAACGGAGGCCACGTTTTATACACGCATTCGCTGTGCGGTTGCACGCAGCTCGGCTCTTGAATATCATTACCCCCGTTCCTTTCTTTCTGTCCTTGCAGTGCGTCGCCCGCCCGCGCGTGCGACAACGACGTCGTTTCAAACGGTAGTTGCTCTTTACGCGTCCGCACATTCTCTTCTTCCGGCTTCCCTTCGCCCTTCCCCCACCTTCGCAAGCGCGCGGGCTTTAGGCTCGAGCGCACTCGAAAGGCGTCTCCGCAAAAGCTTGGCAAAATCGAGCCACCACCGAATAGTCGCAAAGGCCGGAAAGTATCAAAGGGTCGAAAGGGAGGCGAGCGAAAAGGGTGACAAAGTGCCGAACGCGGAAAATGTCAAATTTTTAGACGTGCCTGTACTTTATTACTGCAACATTTTTATAAATGCATTTTTCCTAGTTACGTATTAAGTATAGGAGCAATTCTCAATCCACACTTAGATATTTTTCTCGTCTATTATATTAACTAAAGAACGAGAAAAAATTTATTGGAAAGGTGCTTTTCATTTCTTCAATATTATCATTTAGATAATTCTCATCGAAAAATATGTATAAATTTTAAGAAATGTATATAAAAATAGGCTCTTACTAAACGATGGTCAGATGTATAGTTCATTGATTCAGAGTATTAATGCCAAAACAACCCACAATATGTTTATTTTGTTATGATATTTGACTAGAGAAATTGTATATCATTAGATATGTGTACACTTTGTATAAATTTATTCGACAGTTAAATAGCAGAGGCGATAAAAATAGTATAATACCGATGTCAAATAAATTATCTCTTAAAAAAAAAATAAAAAAATTAAAACATTTTTTTTATTTTCGAAACTGTTTTTTTCGAATAATCAACGTAAATCTGAATTTTTTCATATATTGTGTAAATAATTAATTGATTTCAATATTTTAAAATAACAAACTGCATTTTGTTTTTTTAAACTTGGCGATTATAGTATACTTTGCGAATTCTATTATAGTAAAATGATATGGGGAAGAAAGAATATGTAAGGTAGGCAAGGGGGCTAAAACACAAGTACATAGAAGACGAACAAAGTGCAAAAGACAGGAGCTTCTTGGAAAAATCGGATTCTGTGATATGTCATATGCATCCTCAGAGAAAACTTTTTTACCTTTTTTATTACAAGTATATTTCCTTATTTCCTCAGAAAATGGAGAATACCTACAATATGCAAATTCAATTATTTGTTAACATGCTGCCCGTAAAATCTACCGTAAAATCGGTAGTATCACTTAGAAAATAAAAACCCACGAAATTAAAAAAAAAATTCATGAGCTTATACTGTTACGTGTGGATACACGAACGAATATAGAAGAACGAAATAAGCAAGGCGTCCGATTACAATATGACGCCGATTAGCAGAAAGTCAAGTGGTGGCGGCCGTGGCTTGATGGTAGCGTT
>JAPYZP010007341.1:0-10351 GCA_030522985.1 Torymus sinensis
AGAGAAAGAATACGACGGAGGGAAAATCTCATTCGGCGTGGCGACTTCAAAGACGGCCATAAACAAATCAGAACGAAATCACGGGCCCATTAATAACCATATAAGCCCGCGACCAATTCATGTTTCATCCATTGCTCAAATTAACTTACACGATAACGCAGTCTCTCTCTCTCTCTCTCTCTCTCTCTCTCTCTCTCTCTCACGCTCTCTCCCTCCCCCACATATCTCTCAAAACTCAAGCAGCGCGCGAACGCACGGCACACAAAAAAAACGCGAAAGGAAGCGGGCAGGGAGAGAGAGGGAGAGAACTAAAACGTGCAAAAAAAGCGCGCGTGGCCGCGCTGTGCGCGCCGCTGTGCCACCCGAAAATTCTCCCAACCGAAAACTCGCGCGCGCAGCAGCAGCAGCAGCGACATAGAAGAGATGCAATGCGGCGAAACTCGCTTCTCGCACACACGTGCACGCACACACACAGCTGCGAAAAACCAGCGAGCGAGAGAGAAGGAGAGACAGGGGCGGAGGGAGAATTAAGAGAGACAGATAGACAAAAATGCAGAAGAAGAGAGAGAGAGGGAGAGAGGCGAGGCCGCAGTGCGAATAGCCGAGGTCCGGTCTGCAGCCACCGCCGCCGCGCTGCGGCTCTCTCTCCCTCTCTCTCTTTCCACCGCGCACGTGCACGCGCGCCTGTATATACGTCTATATATATATATCTATATCTATATACACGCTCCTGTGTACGTATAGATTCGTATATACGTGTGTGCGAGTGCGCGGGTGTCTGTAGTATACGTATGTATATAGCGAGGGAAGAAGGGTGCGCGAGAGACGAGAGGAATATCGGCGAAGCGAAGGGAGAGAAAAAATATTTTGTTGCGTTGGGGGAGGCAGCAGCAGCGGCGGGCGGGCGGCACCGCCGGCGTATACGCGCGCAGGCAGAGCCGGGCTGCTGCTGCTGCTGCTGGGCACGGCAAAATCGAAACGTTCGTTATGATAAGAAAAAAGGACGAGTCGATTGATATTTCCAGGAAGCGCCCAGGCGAGCGCAAGCGCGCGTTTTTTCCTTAAAAAATGAAGTTATTCGTTTCTACGGTGCGTGAAAAAAGTTTGTCGGGAGAGAGAGAGATTTTTCGAAAAATCAACATCTCGCAAGGGAAAAGTTTTATCTGTCTACACACACGTTTGTGTGTGTCTGTGTGTGTATATATATATTTCGTATTTTATTTTTTGTTTTCGAGCGTTTGCTTCGCGAATATATATGGATTTTTTCCCTATTTTTCGACGGTCTTCGGGGAGGGTTCGACAATATTGAGGATTCCCGGAAACTCGGGAGCGCGGGGGGGCTAAAAAAATTCAAATTGAAAATACACACAATATAAAAGACACGGCTTTTTTAATAAACCGAATTTCCCGCTGCCGCTCGTGTCGGCCTCTCTGTGTGCGTTTGCATACTTCGCCCCTCCCTCCTTCCCCCCGTAGTCGCTAATTAAAGTAGCCGGATTCTCAGAGATCGCGCGGCGCGCGCTGCTGGTTTCTTTCTACGCCCCGAGATAAACAAGCGCGAAACGGCGCGCGCGTTATAATTATATAAAAAAAAAGTGATATATACGCGCTCGCGTTGCATTGGTATAACGCAACAACCAAGTCCACTCTTACAGCGGCGGTCCATAATTCTGTCATATCCAAGGATATATCACCGAGCGAACATTTTTGCTTTCACGAAAGCACACGCGCGCGCACAGGTCACCGCGGTTAATGGATTTAGGTTCGCCGAGGTTTAAATCATTCGTGTATATATAATTCCGATGCGGAGCTACTTGCGCGCCTTGAGTACAGTAAGAACGCGAGAGATTCCTTTGTAATGTGGTTATAGACTTGAAATTGGTCGGTTTTGTGATAAGAATCGGCATTAAATTGGCGTATTAGTCGGGCGGGAAGTATTGCGAGGTCGTTATATGGTTTCGAGTGATAGGGCGTGAAGCACGAGACATTCGCGAAAAGTTGTACGTTTTGTTCAAAGGCGTGTCCACAGATTAACGAACGTCGTCGTGACCGGCTACGACGCCGGAGACTGTTACGTGCTTAAAAACATATTATTTTTGCATAATTAACCTTTTCAAAAACGTCCAAAAATATGATTACATAAGTAGTACCCTTTTAAAGGCGTAATTACAATCGACGACGCCCAAAAATAAGGAATAAAAGGAAATCCCTTAAAGGTATACGTATATATCGATCGCAACAACTCCAGCATGCGCTCGCTCCCAATCCATTTTGCCTTCAATCATTAACCGTCTTAATTAAACGCACGACTAAAACGCGTCACGTTAAATACCGTTATTTACGTAATCATTAGTCGGGCAAAAAGTCGCGGCGGCGAACGGTAGGAGAAGGAGGAGGTATAGAAAGAGAGAGGGGGAGGGGAAGACGGAGACACATGCATTAAAGAACAGGAGTCGAGAATGAGAAAAAGAGAAAGACGCGTCAGCGGGGGGACGACGACTACGGCGTCGACGACGACGACGACGAAAAGAAGGTGCAAGACCGTTGTAGAAAAGTGAGAGACAAGGAATAAAAAGCGAACGCGCGAGTCAATGGTGAATAAAGCGCAAGAGCAAGAGAGAAGAGGACAAACATTGTATCGGAGAGAGTGAGAAAGGAACGAAAAGGACGAAGAGGAGGACTACTACGACTGGTGCACGCGCACGCGCGCGCAAGACAAACGCGCGAGCCAAGTGCAAGGGAGACGAATATTCTGAAAAAGGAGGAACGAAAACTGGGGGGTGGGATGGGGAGGGCTAAAGGGAGCAAAGAAAGGAGGCGAGGGAAGGGGGAGAGAGAGAGAGAGAGAAGCGCGACGGAAATACATATTGTAAAAGGAAGATAACTTTATTTACGCTTCGGTGTAATACACCGTAAGACAGATTGTAAGGGGGACGTTGACTCGGTGGAGACAGGACGGGTATATAGTCGTATGTATATATAAGCTCTCTGCGTCTGTCTCTGTATGTATAATCTGCGAGAGGTGCATGTTGGCCATTAAAGCTAATGCTTGGAATCGAGTGGGAAATGTTTTTCTTATTTGATTAATATGTGGGGTGTGATCGGAAAATTTATCTATAGAGATTCAAATTAGTTTTTTCAATGCTTGATGAACTTTTTTGCCATTTTCAGCTTCTGGTGGGTATCAAAACTAGTCAGTGGTACAAGTATCGATATTGTGAATAATTGATGAGTATTGTTTTCGGAGAATTGATTTGGAAGGAAAAGAAGTTAATAAAATATAGTGTAACCACAACCTTCTAATTACAGATAAGAATAACAGCCGGGACATGAAACGATAACATTTTTCTCTTACTTGCTTTACAACAATGCATGCAGCGGAATCGAATTGTTGAGAATAATTGTACGCGAAATAGAGACGACAGGAGAGAGGGAGATAGAGAAAGAGGAGCGAAAATAATAATACACATTCGCTGTAACGAAGGCTCTTGGCTCCCTCTCTCTCTCTCTCTCACTCTCTTCTGCACACGTGCCTGGTAAGATCGACAGCAATGGCAAAAGGAAGTCGAGAAGAGCGCGGCCATAGACAGCCACCGGTGAAAAAGCCAACAGCAGCAGGAGCAGCAGAGGCACCGACCGAGAATAAGACAAGCATGCGTGAAAAAGGTGCGAGAATGATACAAATTGTAAGAGAGCAAAAGGTAAAGAGAGACGGAAAGACAGATCGAGAGAGAAAGAGAGAGAGAGAGAGAGAGTAAAGGAATGACAGGAGCAAAAAGAGAGTCTCTAGGAAAGAGAGAAAAAAGGAGCTGACACTCGCGCCAGTAAGAGAGGGAGAGAGAGAGGAAAATAGCGCGCGGATCAGCAAGCGGAGTAAGCGAGAGAGAAAGAGAGGAAGGTAGGTATATAGAGGTAGGTAGCTGCTGCAGAGTCGTGCGTGGAATGGAGAAGAGGAATGGAAAGAGACGAGAAGAGAGCAAGAGAGCGAGCTGGCGATAGAGAGACAGAGAGAGAGGTAGGTAGGAGAAGGGTGGAACGTGCCGGCGCTCAGAAGGCAGAAGGAGGTAAGGGCAGGGCAAGGCTGCAGCTCGCCTCGAGCGCGCGCATACAGCAGCGAGAGGGAACGAGCGAGAGCGAGAAAACGAAAAGAAAGCGACGGAATGGCAACTAGACGATGGCAGTGAGCTTGACCGAGTGGCGCTTTGCGAGCCGAGGCCGGCCGACGCCCTTCCTCTCCGCGGCCGCTGCTGCTGCTGCCGCTGCTTTTTACGCAACCCACTGCACGTTTCGCCTTTCTCTCTCTCTCCGCGTCGTTATCAGGACGGCGCGTAGTGGTCGTAGCAGCGGACGACCTTATACACGTACACGCACCTGTAGAATTGGTGCACGCGGTGTGTGTGTGAGAGAGAGAGAGAGAGAGAGAGAGAGAGAGAGAGAGAGCGAGATTAATGAATTGGGAGTATTTATTATGCACCGAATAGGCGAGTGAGAGAGATGACGAGGAACAACGCGCGCGAGCGAAGAGATTAATCGTCGTGGATTGGGTGGTTTGATTGGATGGATAGCCGAGGAGGATGTAAAAATAGAGAACGGCTGGTGGGACAAGTACAGTTGTCGGGAGAAAAAATTGGAGCACCTTATTTGCGCTCGCGGCGCCTGGTGTACGGTAATACGGTGTTTGATTAGAACTAGCAGACACGAACGGTGCTGGTGGTGGTTGGGCAAAAGGAGGATGGGATTTGCAAATGGAGTTTCTATCGATTAGCGTGGTGATGGATGCTTCTATTTATACCGGTACGGCCGTTTTGTTTTTTGAATTTTCGTCCGCTTAATGGATTGGTCGTTGAGGCTTTTCGATAGCTAATAACGGATACAGGATGATCGCTGTCGTGTCCTGTGTGTGATGCGGACAGTTTTATTTGGTTGAATTTTAGTTGGGGAAAATGAGCGGAATGATTAATCTAGATGCAAACATTATTATGGGACATGTATCGCTGTTATTTATTATCTACGATGTTATCGAGAGGATGGGATCTGTAACAAACTAAAAAAAGATTGATTCTCTATTTAATGTAATAATCCTGACATTAACAAATTGGAATCTTCTTTCATTAACCAAATAACAGTTCCTAGGTATCTTAAGGTTGAAATGTACTGTCTTGAACTGAATCAGGGAATGTCATTGTAATCCAGTTATAAGTATTCCAAATCACCTGAAATTCTAGTGAAGAGTTGGGGTTTAGTATAGTTGTAACTAATGTTCAGTGTGGTTTCACTGATTTGCATTCGAAGACCACAGTAATATATCCGCATAGTAGATTATCGCTATTCTTTTAGTGGTTACATATTGTCCGTTGAGAATTAAAACTACCTATAGTTCTGGTTATGTGGACAGCAATACGTTTTAAACCTTCAACATATGCTGTTAATGCAAATCCTCAGATTCAAGAAGAGCCTATCTGAACATTCCTAAACTTAAGTTAAACTTTTCTTAACTTTTATATAATATGTCGGATACTAATGTAACTACCACACATTCCTAAACTTAACCGGCCACACAAACAGGAGTTTCCGTCTCGAACGAACTTCACCGACGACCACTCACCAATGTCATTACCATCATCAAGGTCACGCAAGCTCATTCGCACCTTACCTCATCCCACGTCGCGTCACTCGTATCTCCCTGTTCTCCCAAAAACTTTCCTGCCAAACCCGTAAATTTCTCTTACGCCGAATTAAGTACTTAAACCCCCCCTCGCCAACCTGTCACGCATCTCGCAACGCCTCGCCTCAAAATGTTTGCCCAAACCTCTCTCTCTCTCTCCTCTCTCTCTCTCTCCTCTCTCTCTCTCTCTCTCTCTCTCTCTCTCTCTCTCTCTCTCTCTCTCTCTCACTTGCACGTACAACCGGACCCGATCATGCCACAGCCTTCGCCGTCGGCGTTGTTACACACACGCACGCACACACACGAGCACGACCTCCGTGTAGAGAGAGTATATCGTTCGCCCGAGATAGATGGATAGAGGAACGCGAGCGAGCGAGCGAGCGAGCGAATTCTCGTCGCTATGCCCCCATGAGTTATGGTGCTCCTTCTGGAATCGAGTACACGCCCCGACGGCGAGCGCCGGACGAGAGGAGAGTATAGGAGAGAGAGAAAGAGAGCGCCCCTTATACGCTCGATGGTCATCGCGCAGGATACGAGAGGAGGAGAGGGTTTGTCGTGCACGAGACTTCTGCGAGAGCTCGAGTAATTGCAGTTTTTAAGCTGTTGGAGTGTCGGGCTTCCTTTTTTGTGTACAGAAGTGGCCGGTTACTTGGGTGTAAATGAAATGACTTTTTCAGATGATAAGGTATTGTGGAATGGCAATTGTTGCCCGAATATGGCCAATAACCGATGAGAATGAGATTTTCGAGACGATTGAAGTTGAGAATTACATTGTTCACAAATATTATAATTTATGAAGGAAATATTGATCCTTTCTTCTCTGATTCATATTGTTGCATTTTATATGAGCGGTTGCGTCATGAGTCTATGCACGTTCATCAATCAATGTAGTTTGTGAAATATGTTTGAGGTCATCGACTTTACGATTAAACAGCGGATAATTTAGTCCTTGCTCTAGCAGATTACAGTTATAAAAATGAAAGTAAACGCCCAATTTTGGTTCCAAATTCGACTTTATTCGCCGTTAATCGCTGCTTTCACATTCTCCAAAGATTTTTTCGCGAATAAATTGCAGATTGGCATAATTATGGCATAAGTTAAAATGCAAAAATTTTCATAATTCCGCCCACCTTTCAGAATATAATAAATTCCACTTTTGAATTTTACGGAATTATCAGCGTAAAAGAATAAAAATTTATTGAGATAAGTGGTATAATAGAACATTTTAAAATTACGTAATCTACGCCACTGCACTGAAACCACGTTTGTCAAAAATCGATAATTGATCAAATTCTTTCTTTATTTTTCCTATTGTAAAACTTAATTTGAATATATAATACTTTACAAGTAGTTTAATCATCGTATAATGGTGTCATTTTGAATATTATATTACCGTAAGATGAAGAACATTGTCATTTTGTTCTAGCTTTGTTATATCGACGCCCCTTGCAAAAGCTAACACGATTCAGGTTCTGACGAACACTAAAAGTATAGTCCATTTCAGCATTTGTAGCGAAGACTACCACGTCCCATTGATTTGCATCCAAGACTAGCTTGATTTCAGTGAAAACTAGCACGGTCACCCGTAGTGTTAGTTTTCGCGGCAAGCTTGTAAATCGCGTTAATTTTCGTCACAAACTCGCGAATCATGCTACTTTTCGTCGCAATCTTGCGAATCTTACTAGTATTCGACGCAAAGTCGTGACTTATGCTAGTTTTTGTTGCAGTTCTGAGAAATGTGCTAGTCTTCGCAAGGACGCCATGAAACGTGCTAGTCTTCGTAGAGGACGGTCGATATGTCTAACAGTTTATCCTTACAAGTTAGACGTAAGTAAGTATCTGGACCCATTAAGATTGGCACCACTTGCACCCGGTCACTCTAGTCTCTAAGCCATTCACGAGCTACTACCATTCGCAAGTAATCCAAGCACTAGTACGTCTACTTTACAACGATGCCCAGTAAGACCTGTATGTTTACACTTCTGTCAATACCGTCAAGACAAAAGCCCACAAACCAATATAATTACATCCATATTTCCACATTCTTCAACGATTATTCCACCAGCTCGCGAAGAATCGCCAATCCACAATATTGTCCAGTGCTATTCCAACGTATCCCAGCCACGAGTCCGAGCGCGCGCCATCATCATCGCCTCTCTCAAAACCAGATCTCCTTCGCCTCTCCTCCTCCTGCAGCGTAGATGGGGCATCTCAACCGCCGCCACATACAACCCGTTACTCTCCTCCTAGCACCTACCTACCTACCCACACACACACACACACACACACACACACACACACACACACACACACACACACACACACACACACACACACACACACCCACCCACACCCCAGATTGGAAAATCCGCGCGATTACGCGCGCTCTCCTTCGCGAGAGGGAGAGAGAGAAAGAGAGATGTGCTTAAGGAGCGGCTACTGATTCTGCATACCTGATCTCGTTTAGAGCCTGCGAGAGCTCCGAGCGTAGCAGCAGCAGCAGCAGCACACCGGATCTCGGTCTTTTTGCTCCGCGCGCTACTGCCGCTCGCGTGTAAACACATGCGAGTAGCGAGCGCTGCAGAGAGTTATCTTCGATTTCGAGGAGATATGTATGTGTGTGTGGTATATAAATATACGTATGTGTGAGTGTTGTCTTGCTGGACGTTTTGGAATAGGATGAGATTATTTTTTTTCTTCTTTTTTTTTGCGGGACGTCGGGGGATTTTCCACCTGCGCGGCGGCTGAGGCGCCCCATTAGGATCTGATTTTGCGGAGGAAATGAGGTTTTTTTTGGGGGGGATGAGAGGAGAAGGGGAGAAATAAATCGTGGAGAGAGGTTGAATGTGGCTGGTCGGTTTGGACTTTTTGACGAAGTGGAAAATCGACGCGAGCGCAATCGATGCCATTTATCTGCTCTGATTATTACACGGGATTATAATTATTTTTGAGCGAGCGCGTGTGCGTATGATGCGTGCTTCCGATGTATATCGAGTTTATTACGCGAGGGGCGCTGCGTTTGCGCATTAGAAGTATAAGGAGCGAGGAGTTGTTGTTGAGTATACTGTGGAATTGAAGGTTTGCGTAATGTCTTGCGTGATTGGTTTTGCGAAAATTAAGGATTGATCATTGAATTTTCGAAATAACGTTATATTATTTTGTCTACGCAAAGGCTATATTATCACGAGCCTATTATGGTTTTCCAATTTCTGCAATTTCTCGACAAATTGATCGTCTGTTCAGGTTTTACCACCGTTACGTAAGAAAGGTTAGCAACGTGCTGGACTCGGAATATGTAACAGAGTTGAAACATACTTGTAGCATTCTTGTACCACACACTTACAAATCCCCGATAAAGCTACAAATTTGAGATTCTAATTCTAATGTTATTTCATGGAGTTTACTGACTCCAAAACATCTACATGTTAACATAGCATTTATATAATAGTTATCAATGACCCCGATACTTAGAATAAGTAAAATATGTAATATTGCAACCATAAATATGGCTCCTTAAAGAAAAGTGACTTCTATCTTTGACCAAAACTTTTCATTTAACCTTTGCATACCGGTGCAAATGTTTCTTGTTTAAATAATTTCAAATAATTTGACGAATATTACAATTATGGAAATTATTGATTTAAATGTAGCCTGCACTATGACAACCAATGACACGATTTCTCCCATAATTTCGTAACGAGTCCCGCAGTCATGCTACACTTACCGCTATACCTTCCAAAATCAAAATGCCTTCAGCAAAAACCAACCTCCTTCAAGCAAACATTTACTCGCTACACGCTACATCACCACTCCGCACCTCAGAAAAAACCCGAGCACTTCCAAAAAAAATCATCCAACAAAACTGTCTCTCTCTCTCTCTCACTCCACACGCATTTCCATTACACACACGCAGGTGCACACAGGAAGCGAACAATGCCACCTCGATCGCTCGCTCGTCGCTCCCGCCATTACGCGCAATCACGCTAGCGCCTTCCGCAAAATCCGCGCTCTCTCTCTCTCGCACGCGCTGCACTCACTCTCGGCCAGGGTGAACAAAAAAAGCGCAGCAGGCGCATATACGAGGCGCCGAGTAAAAAAGCCGGCTCTCAATCAGGCGCAAAAAAATACCGCCTTCAAAATTCATTAGCCTCTCCTCTCTCGGTCTCCAAAAATCGACCAAATAATCTCGCCGGAAATCCAGAGCTAACGTCTTCTTCGGAAAAATGAGGCACGACACCGCGCGTCATCGGTATTATATAGCGTAATCAGCGAGACGACGAGGAGGAGAGAAAAAACCCGCGGTAATTAGCATCCCTGGGGGAAAAACGGCTTGTATTTTCCACCCCACACACACGCGCGCGCGCGTTGTTCTTTTTTAAACGGGCGCGATCAAGAGCCACGCGCGTGTATATACGTACGCCTGCTTGATCCCGTTCGCAGAGAGAGGAGGTAAGATGCGGGGGCCCGAGGTGTTTGAGCATGTGCGTGCGCTAATTACGCAGCTCGCGCGCGGATGTGTGCAGAGCGGAGGCTTTTCAATGGGGGGCGCTGAAGAGCGCGGAGGCTGATTTTTTCGCACTTTCGCAGTGGAGTGGGGTAATAATCGCTGTCTGCGTATAGGAGAGCGGGTGTAGACGTGAAGATTCAAATGGGAGGGAGGAGAAAAGTGATTTTTAAGGGTAAAAT
>JAPYZP010007342.1:0-11109 GCA_030522985.1 Torymus sinensis
GTTATTAACCTAAATTACTAATAATTTATTATATAAAAATTGTTTTTAAACCAAAATAAATTAATTTTAAGCGGTACTCGAGATGTATGTCTATACGTCTGTATGTAATCAAGTTCCTCGATTATCTTATAGCAATATTCGGAATGATCGGAACGAATTTTTCAACACTCGTCTAATTACAGTTACTCGATGGTCCTATATTGAAGCGAATCCATTGTAAAATACAAATACGCCAGAACTTGAAATGAAATGAATCTTAAAATTTAAATGAATTTTTATCTTTTCATTTTCATAATTTATAGATTATTAGTTATATTATCAGCGCAAGTTTTTCAAGGTTTTCTAGGCAATCAATTGCTTGTTTGAGATGCGATTTTGAAATATAACTAAACATTAATATCCAAAGCGCGCATAAGATTATCGTATATAATTTATTCGATAAAAACGCGTTATAGTGGCGCGCATAAGATTATCGTATATAATTTATTCGATAAAAACGCGTTATAGTGAATACAACAGCGCCACCCTCCATTTATAATAATATATTGACGTCAGGATCTCCTCAAATAAATGTGGAAGGTTGATGTTTTAATTAACGAAGTGGGAAAATAACTACCCATAAATTCCGCGTGTGATAAACTCGATATTTTATAAAATTGCGCGTCGAGATTGAAATTCCAAAATACACTTGGGAAAGTTATAATTGTTTCAATTCTACGTGATTCTATTTGATTTTATCAAAGTTTCCACGAAACTTCGTCAAATTCGCGCGTAATTCCATCATCAACATTTATTCATGGAAGTGCCTCTACGCAACTTTCGCGACTGCGTTAAAATATTTTGTTAAGCGGGTGAGCCTGTGTTATAATGTCGTAAAATAAATATTAATAAGGTTATAAATTTCAGCTGATTTAATAAATCAAGTCGTTCCTGCAAAAGTCTATACTAGAACTGAGCTTCTATGCAAAAATTAGATCCAGGATTCATTAGCTGTTACAGATTCGGTCATATTTAAAACTTTTTTTTATATAGTTATACAAAAAATACATTAGAGTAATTATATTTTAATTGTTTCTATTTTAAATTTTAACGAAGACTTGCCTCATGAATTAAAATTTATTAATTTAAATACGCCGTCGTACTTATCCATTCTTCCTCTATTATTATAATACACTATTAGTACTGCAATATCACTTGTAACGGACCTAAATTATGCAGAACAAAATTAACCTAAGTAGAATGATTTCTTCATACTTTAAGATTATAGTTTGCATGTTACTATCTTGATGGCGTTGTATATAACAATAAGAAAAACCGATTTCCAGTGCGATATCAAATTATAAACCAGGGAGAGTTTAGAATCACAGTAAAATGACCATCTAACAATCATTGTCTTGACTAATTTACCGAGAATTATTAGTATATAGATGGAGGTGAACAACAAAATAATTTGCTCACAAAAAATATGTTTACACATAGTCTTATATTTAATGAATAAATTATATATTTTCTTAATTTTAAAACAATTATGTTATAAAATTTATTTACCTTCTACTAAACAATACCTTGGATCTCGGACCACTCATATAAGAAAAATTATATTCATGATAATTATAAATAATTATCCCCTTCATTTTGGAACTGGTACACACTTCTACCGACAACCATATGAAAATTTCAAAGACGAGGAGACTTGTGCAGATCACATTAAACCGCAAAGAGGCGCCCTATATACGCGCGAGGAGGCTTCATCTCGCGCGAAAATCTAAATTACATATATACATTACGTCAAGTCGCGTGAGCGCCTCACGTAAACGCGCACGTGAGAGTATTCCCCTATTCTCTCCTCCGATAATAGCGTCCTGATTAAATTGCACGCATGCACACTATACGCACTCAAACCCTCTATCCATCTATGTGCTCGCGCGCCTTTATGAGGAAAGTTCGATAATTTGTTGCTCCTGAATTTATTTAGCCTCCCTGCGAATACGTGGGCATAATTTCCCGCGCGTTATTTACACGCTGGCGCGGGAAATGATGCATCACCGGTTAGCGTAAATTAGACGACGTGGGAAAAAGTGTCGGTGTGCGCATGTGCGTGTCTGCAGCGCCAGCAGTCGTTCAGCAGTCGATAAATTACGCTGGCGCAGCTGATTAAAGTAAATAGGCGATGCATTTTTACATATCGGCGCGTAAATTTAGGGACTCGCTTCATTGGCGAGCGCAGGCGAATTTAATTTGCGAGTGTGATGGATCGGGTGCCTATGTGTAACGCACTATACGTTCGTAATTGTTAAATTGTTCATTGGAAATTTTAGAATTCTTGCTATTCGTTCAGAGAGATGGAATTTCATTGAAGAGCACTTTATTTTGGGTCTGATGAAGAGCTGTATAATTAGTGAGAGTATCGCTATAAGATGAAATTTAAATGAAATTTTAGGTTTCTACTTTTAAACAACGTTCGATATCAATGTAAAATATTTTCCTAACAAGCTAAATTAATTAACCGAGTCAATATACACTTGAAAAGGTTAATTATAGTACTTTAGTACTTGCCAACATCAACCTTGATAAATTATTTGAATTAAGGCAAATCGCCAATGAAAATGAATATAGATCTAAATAGTTATATACTGGTGCATATGGTTACTCATTGGTACATTTACCTTATATACACATAATCGCCTTAGTTTATTTTTGATTAATTGTACCTTTGGTACCGACACTTTAGCGGGGTAACGGAACTGTACATCAACCGATAATCGGAGTTAAGCAGCGGTAGGTGCGGTTAAGATTGGATTGGTGGCCGCTGCGAATCTATACAACGTCGGCGATCGTTTAGATGATTTTTCGCTCGTAAAAAATGTTAGATACTTACGTAACTTTAATATGTTTCAGAGTTTTTTTGAGCTTATAGAATGTGACGTAAATACCTATAAAATATATTCGGTCACCGAATGCTGGATCAGGCAGCGATCTGACTAAAGGTTGCGAAAGCGAGCACACAATATGAACAAAGGTATTTGCTGAGCCAATAGACTGAGGGTGTGCATAACATAAATAAATATACACACGTACAATTAAATATATCTTTTGAATGTTTCGCGGCAATTTTAAAAAACTCGTATACTAAAATTATCCGATTATATCATGCAAAGCTTAATCGTAAATAGATCATTATGTAATATTATTTCATATCATCTCCTGACCCATTAAACTTGAAACAAGCGCGCGCTCAGTCTCTTGTTATTGACTTTTAACGCTTGTCATAACCGTAAATTCTGCAAAACTCCTGTGCCGTAAACAATATGCTTATTAACCAATCGTTGAATCTTTGCCACCAAATGGTTACTACTACTACCCGTGCCCATACTTACATAACTATACACCACGTCACGATTAGTTCGGCTGCGTAAAGCCTACCGCAGGTGTCAAACCGCGCGGGAGCACGTGAAGACAGATATAATGGCAATAATATGCTAAACTAAAGAGCGATAACTCAGCGAACAAGCATCGTAAATGGACTTTTTTTTAATTAACTATCAACTTCAAGGTGCTATTATTTATTTTCCTTATATAAGATCATATTCAATATCTAACTTTTTTTTAGCCGGATTGAGACATAAACTTAAGGGGATATTCGATCTTGTGTTCATAATATCTATACATATTTGGACATTATACAATTTTTTAAATATTTTAATTGTTATCAATTACCTCTATCATCATTCTATTCTCTAACTCGTCTTGAATAAACTGCAATAAAAGCGGTTGAGAAACACTAAAAGTTAAATTTAAAAAGAAAATGGAAAATGTAATATAGACAATATTATTGTAGACGAATCAATCGCAGTGATATAGCCTTATCAAATTTACCCTCCAACTTCGAGATCCATAAAAATGCGATCTTTTTTCTTCATCAGTGCTGGCTTTCACAATTATCTCGTCGAAATATCACGAATGACAGTGTTTCCCTACAGTCTAGTGGCTTTGTGTAGAAAAGAAATCACAAATCACCTCGGGGCTCAATTAACCTGGCGAAAGCGCTTAAAGAGCACCGCGGTGCACTCACTTATTTACTCGGTGCGTGCGTATGTTTAAAATATCACTTCCGCGCAACGCTCGTCCGAAGGCGCGACTTTAATGCCGTCGTCTGTCTCGCATGTATAGCGTACTCTGGAAAATGGGACGCTTTAACAATAAAAGCGACATCCGTGAAAACACGTACACCCCCTCTCCCTCACTCTCTCTCTCTCTCTCGCGTGTTTTTCCCTCCTTTTTCCGGTGCACAGCAACAGCAGTGGCCCGTCATATGCGCACCCATCATCTCCGCGTCGATGGCTCCATATCCCCGGACTACGAGATCCTCAAAAAGCTCCTTGGGCCGCGAGAGCATAACGGCAGCTCCGTATATATTTATGTATAGGTATATACACAGGGTTTCCGTGACGCTTCTTTTCTTCCGAGTTTTTCCCTCTTTTTTCGCTCGTCGCCTTATATACTAGCGTGCGCGTAGGATAGAATTAGGGCGTTTTTAAAGGGGAAAACGTTTTTAAGAGGGAAATAATCTCGACTGCTGCTGTCCAAAGTAGGGTATTTGCATGGAAAGACTAAGTATACTTACAGTATATAGTTGCTAATCGGCGAGTCACTCTGGGGATTGGCGAAATCTCGTGTTACTTGAGGCAGCGGTCCAGTTGAACCAAAAAGTGTGGCTCGTTTATAAGAATATTGATTTAATACATACACATTTTCGAAAAGCAACGAAATAAAATTATATAATTAATTTTTTTTTTAAATTATAAAAATAAAATATAATATAACTTAATTTCCTAGTAAATTATACGCTTTCTAAAAAGCGATGAATTGTGGTCTATCCTAGTTTTAAGATGGCATTTTACCTGCTGAATTAGACGTCGACGGTGTCGACGGCGCGCAGTCTCGTTTTGCGTTTTTAATGGACGAATTTATTTGCACTGCGCCTTTTGCTTTTTACTTTTTGCCTAGCTCTCTCCCTCTCCGTTATAATTACGCGGGATAGAGTTTGTTTTCGTAAAAAGTGGTGCGCGCTGAAAAGCAGCGGTACTGGTGACCCCTTGATACGCGCCTTTTAGCGGAATACGTAAGCGCGCGCGTTCGCAAAATGCAAAATGGAATTATTCCGCAAGGTGAATTTTGTTTGAAATATAAATATTTTAGCGGAGCTAAGAAGTACCGCAGCGGTTGAAATTGGAACAAGCCCGCTTCGCGCGGTTAGTCGAGAGATCGGGAGTTTTTGCGAACTTGCCGGAGTTATTTTTCATCGTAAAATATAGAGAGCTCGTAAAATCGCTTATACGTAATAAAAATTTTATGTTAATGAAACAATCATATTATTAAATATTTTATTTCTTCTAGACTTCATTATGTCACCTTGTCGTGTTTCAGTTCTATACGAGCGATCTTGTGTATATCGTATTGATGTATAAACTTCCGTAAAAAGGGGCTCTCCTTAATTTAGTGGTAAATGAGGCGAGCATATTCATGCATCACACTCTGGCACACGTGTCTGACGTTCTTACTAATAGTACTCTCTAAAGTAATATCAATTTTCAATTTTCATTTGAGTTATAAAAATATATTATAAATTATAAAAAATCATAACAACTTTATTGGAAATTTATATTATTCAAATCCGAGAAAAGCGAATGAAAGCTCGGTTTTTCTACTTTTATCTTGTGTACTTGTCAACTAATTAACACTGTACGTAATTTATATTGACACATTCCCGGACAGGTAACAGAAAGGTCTAATTTTCTACTTTTATACGGTATACTCGATATTTGATTAAGTTTCAAAGAGTTTCACAGATACGAAAAAAGAGATTTTAACGCTCTTTGAGAGTCGATTTCCGGCTTCGAATAAATAAAGCCCAGCCCCTGTAATTGGTTCCTATGAGCCTTTCTTCTGAAGGTATGAGAAGAATCTCAAATATGCTGCATTTTGTTGAAAAATGATATCTCTTTCATCGGGTATCACTCTGCAAGTATTAAGTTACAGAAACGAGCAGAAATGTTTGAAAAAGTATTGAAAGATAATGAAAAAAGATTGAGTAAAAATATCTCTGGAAAAAGTATTGAGAACCACAATCAACATTGTTTTACGAACCAAAGCTAAAAATGAAGCGTTTTCCGCCTACTTTTATAATCTTTTCTGATCGTTTCTGTAACGTGAGTATTTGCAGAGTGATCACCAATAAAAGAGATATAATTTTTCAAATGAATCAAGAATATTTCAGATCAGATGGCTCACATCTTGAGAAATCCCACCTATCGAGTTAAGGGACTGGACTTCATTTTCAATGTCAAAATCAATTTCACACATGTGTGATACTCTTCTTGATTAATGGTAATTGATAGATTACCTAATTCTGAGAGAAGCAAATAAGCGATCGATTTTTCTAGTTTTATCGTGCATATGCTATACTAGAAAAATCCAAACGCGCTAGCAAGTACTATTTTGTTTTTGTTGTTATGAATCGATTTCATTGTGATGCTTGAAATCTCTTGAAATCGTCATGAAATCGATTCACTTTTGCTATCACCCGAACACCATTTTCTCAAGTGAGTAGGCCCTCGACAACGAAATATATTCCTTTTCCATTTATAACGTAACTATTCACGAACAAAGTAAGTATATAAAAATAATGAAAGAGCACATTAATTATTATTACAGAACAAGTAACATTACCAGAAATTATGTAACTTTAATCATCCCAAAACCCTCCCATTACCGCACAACTAGTTTAAATAATCACAGAACTTTGTTAAGCGAAACCGGCGCCACTAGCACGCCATCAGCCGACCGCAATATCGCCACGAACCAACTCCAGAGCGGCGTCCTCCGAGCAGCAAATATCCAAGCCGCCCCCTTCAATTACGGCCGGCAATTATTCAGCTTTCGTCCACAAAACATTAACCCGATAAGACTTTCGCACCCCCACTAAATGGGGGAAGGGGGAGGAGGGAACGCTGCCTCGGTAGCTATATCGACCTCCCGAGAAGCCCTGGGCTTTCAAGAGCCTCGATCCTAATGTTAATCCTCTTTAATTCTCCGTACATGTACTGCTAAGATCGGCGATCCCTCGCGGCGTCGTGCGTACTCTCGCTCTTTATCTCTTTTGCGAGATAGAGAGCTCATCAATGCCGGTGCCACGACTGCTCGGAAAGAAACTGCTGACACCCCTCCGTGCAAAAGTATACCTGTTGAAATTTTCATGTATTGCGCTGGGCTGGAGTAACACGTGTGTCGAGTTTCGTTTGACTTGAGGGATTAAAATCAAGCATTTTCGTTAGAGATTGCGAGGGTAATAAAAAATGGATCTCCTCGTTGAGTATGTGTGTGCGCCATGAAGAAGTTTAACCGAATAAGCAAACTAATTTCGGGGTAGCTCGAAAATCGAGGAACAAAGTGGCGTATAGCCGCCTTAATGAAAAACCGCTTGCAAGAGCGCACGGCGCGTTTTTGTGTACAAAAAAAATAATAATAAAGTAGAGAGAAGCGGGAAAGCTATTTCCCGCGGCCTGCCAACCCTTTCTCGCTCAAAGAGATAGCGAGGCCAAGCGAGGAGGACAAGGAGAAGGGGGTACGACGTGAAAAAAATACATTCTTTAACTGGTTAGAATAACATCATCGCGGTTTACGGCGCGCAGGATATCTCTCCTCTCTCGGCGCGTATACCTACTCAGTAAGATGAATCTCCATATTTACGAAGGGTAATTCAACTTCTCTGAATGCGACGGTAATGACGCGCGGAGAATGAATGCGTGCTCGCGCGTGCATATATTCCCGTACGCGAAATTGCAGAAATACGGTTCTGGCTGCTACAGTGTTTCATGCCCTTCTGCCTCCGCCGCCGCGATCCCACGAGCTGGCGCTGCTCTAATAGTTTTTGTTTGCGACGCGCCGGGTAGTTATATTTGTCCGGTCGCGCTGCAAGATAATAGGGTAATTATATTACCGGCAAGTTTCTCGTCTCTCTCGGGTAAACTTCTTCGGCAAACTTAACCGATCGTAAGGCTATACAAATTTCAAGGTAAACGTCCCTGTAAATCGATATACTTTGGCGCAACTTTTCCATATTCCCCTGTATAATGATTAATATAAATTCATTGAATCTTCAACTCACAGCGCGGACTTTTACTCGAATATACTTTCAATTTAATTATCAGCTTGTAAACTTATTCCATTCATAGTAGTTAACTGGCACAGTGTTTTGAATCGTAAAAAAATATAAACCTTCGCGCAAGCAAAGTCATCAAATTTACAAGCAAATCAACAACTACGCGCGAATCACACTCCCGCGAAAATTGCGCGACACTCTGTGCAGCGAGGCGGGAAATTCATAAAACAGCCTGCGGGCATCTCCCCCCCCCCCCCCCCCCCCCCCCATTTTGGGGCGTGTCGTATCGTCGCCGACGCGTAATATATACCGCCCGCTTCGCTTTGTCAAAGGCAAAGTTTTATAACGACGGGGAACGAGCGAGATAGGAGAGGAAAAGAAGCGACGGGGGGGGGGCAGGGCGGAGGGGTAAAAGTGCGCGGGATTATGAAAAGTCGCTGTTTCTTCTCGTCGTTATGATACTCGACGGGTGCATTAACTCGTTTCTGCTCGACGGTGGAAAATAAGAGCGGCACGAGAGCTCGCCCAGAGACGGGTAAATGTTTTTTAAGCATGTGAGTGGTCTCGCGCGCTCCGGCTGTTTTTGTTTTTTCAGTATATTTTGAGGCTAGGAAACACACATATTTTTGTCTGGCTGGCGAAAGAGAGGAGGGATGCGCGAGTTTTTAAACGTATCGTTAAAATAGAGACTGCTGTCAATGAAAATATAAATTATAATGAAAAAAACAGCTTATAAAAGAAGCTTTTGCTTTGATTAACTGCACAGTACCTAGAGTTATAAAAAACGAGCAGAGAGGAGAACAAAAGCTCATCACTTTAAGGTAATAATAGCATTTTGAGAAACGTTCCTTGTTAAACCTCTAATTAACTCCTCTAACAATTTCTTAATTAACTATTCTCGGATAATGTTCAACTCAAAGGCAAACGTAAATAAATTCCAAGGTCCATATTCCGTTAATGTAGAGACTCGCGTTTTCTCCATCTCCTCGGCGTAAGCGCCAAAGAATCACTTCATCATCCGTTATAAACACTTTGATTAACAGTGCACCCGGCCGTCGGCACTTCGTAATTATCGCCCTTGTGCCACGCTCGTGATTGGCAGTAGCTCGCGTTCCTTTTTGCAGCTGCCGAAAAAAGCGATTTAAAAAAGCAAAGAGAGAGAGAGAGAGAGAGAGAGAGTGTCAGAGAGCGCGGTAATGAGAGAAAAAGAAAGAGGAGCGCCGACTGCAGGTAAAAGAGTCGCTCGCGCGCTCAAGCGAATGAAGATCAAACAGCGACTGCAGAAAGCTAATTTAATTCTTTGGTAAACATCGTCGCGCTGCGGCAGCGGCCTGCAGTCGGAAAATTCTCTAATAAGGAGACGTTCAACGCCGGGCCGCGTGTATATACCTATATATAACGAACTGCGCAGGGCCTCTCAAAGGCGAATAACGCGCCGACACTTACTTTTTACGCCTTTACAGTCGCGCGGGCCGCGTGCAGTACATCTCTCTTTATTTTTCAAATCCGGCCTCTCGTTTTTTTCCTCACACTCTCTCTCTCTCGCTCGTCGACGCTCACGCGGCAATATCGTTAATTGCGGCGCCTCGAAAAAGTCGTATTTACTCGACCGGAAAGCTACGATTCATTTCGCGAGGGTTGACTTTGGGCGGCGGCGGCGGCGGCCGCTGTGATAAAGAGAATCGATTCGCGAGCTCGTATATATAAACGCGCGGCGATATTTTTTATGGGGGGAGCGAGCAGCGCGCGCGGAGTTTCGGAAAGAAAAACGCGCAGCGCGATAAGGTCGATCTTTGTTGAGTTAGAGAGAGAGTGAGAGAGCAGCGCTGAGTTTGGTTGTTCGGGATTTAAGGCATTTCGAGGGTATACGGGATTTTGAAATTTTCAAGTTTATTTGAGTTTGGAAAGAAAATTTTTTGAAAAATAAAGTAACTAGTTTTGTGTTATTTTTAGAGGAAATGGAGTTTGAAGAAATTTCCTTAATCCGGCGTTCAAATCTACTTTCATATTTATAAGAATAATGGTTATATGCGCGCAGGAAATACTTTTTTCCCCTTTTTCCCGGGGAGACAAAAGAAAACTCGTATATATTCAGTGAATGCATAAGAGAAAGGAAAATATGAGAGGGATATAGAACTGTGGCGGTAAAGGAAGTCGTCGAAATCAGGCGCGCACGCGCGCCCCTTTTTGCGATAATCTACGCTTTGTTCTTAAAAGGAACACAAGGTTATACCGTTGATATTCGATTTTCCCTTCCACAAAAGACAAATTCAACGTCGACGACGACGACGACGACGAGCACGACGACAGTTCAATTTCATCTTCAGCGTGACCTCGAACGTCAGAGAGGAAGAGAAGAGGGAGAGAGAGAGTGGAGAGATATAGAGGTAGAAAGGTATGCCAGATGCTCGGGTTTTGTATAATACCGAGACTAAAGTGTCTTTTTAGAAACCGCCAGAAATCGCATTCCCACTGACGCTCTGTTTATTCAATGCTCGCCGTCAATTCGCGAGCGTATCTCTCTCGCTGAAGTTCGCTCGCCGATAAATTTTCTCCTTATTTACGGAGTGCGGCGCGCTCTCGTTCGGTCTCTCCTTCCAGCGTGCGGCGCTCGCGAATCGATATAGGGATGCTGGAAAGTGCTATGAATAGCGAGTTTGCAGGATTGCCGATGCCGTGTGTGGACGCATCTACTGGCGCTCTGATGAGGATGCATGAGATTTTTCAAAAGTAAATTATTCGCATTAGGGTTTTGGAAAAATATAATTGTTTTGTTGGAATATGGCGTTTGAAAGGACTTGATTTTAATTTTAAACCAGTATAAACCCAAGCTTTAAATTTATAAAACTGAATTTTTCTATCGATTTTTTATGGACATTCTTAAAAACCGTATTTTCGTTCGAAACTCCTAAAGTAAATATAATTACCTTTTTACTTTTCAATACTTT
>JAPYZP010007343.1:0-12412 GCA_030522985.1 Torymus sinensis
AAATAGTGATCCAGAAACCAGTAATATCAAATCCAATACTAAGAAACTCAACTATTAAAAAAAAAGTGGAATTCGAACTTCAACCTCCAGAAACACCACGATTTCGAAAACTTAGGCCACTACCATCTATCCCATTAACAACTGCGTACGGTTGCGTAGTCGAAATGCTGCGTCGTTCGAATTTGCAATCACATCATTTGTAAGTCAGAAAATTACTAATGAGAAATATGCATGTTAATTTAATTTTAGAGATACGTCACGGACGTAACAATGAAATGGTATAATCACATTGAACAAATAATAAATAAAACTAAATATCTGATTTTTATTTTCGCAAAATTAAGGAAATTTATGGATATCAATACACTTGTGAACATATACTACGCATTCTTCCACAGTATAATAAGTTACGGGATTATAGCTTGGGGTGGCGTGTATAAAACCACATTAACTTTACTACAAAACATCCAAACAAAAATATTAAAAGTAATTAATAAAAATTATTTTTCTCTACAAAATCCTTTGAATATTAAACAAATTTTTGCATTAGAATCAATTATGTTTCACTATGATAAACTTAAACAGATGTACTTAATGAGCGAATCAATAACTAGAAATAAAAACTTATAATTACAAAAAATGAATAAAGCAGTAAGCGACAAAAATAGTTACACTATAGCTATAAAAGTATACAACACATTACCAAATAATTTAAAGTGTTTAACAGGTAATAAAAACTCGAAAAAAGCTAAACTAAAAGAATGGTTCAAAAGTAACGTGTAAAATGACTGCTGAAATCGTTTTTGTATTCAGATAATACAACTATATTACTGTGATATAATTATTAAACTGTATTGAGAAATTTATATTGTTGTTAAGGCGGCTTTTTTGTTATGCGTATAAAATTTTGATGTAATGTTATATAACTATGATAATCATATTTTGTAAACTGGGATTTTAGTTGTAAGTTCGTTTTTTAAGACATTTTATGTACCAGCCTATGTACTATAGACTGCATAATATATTCATTATACGGGCAATTAACTCAACTAATTCAGAATTGAAACGAATCGGTACTAGAATATGCAAATAAAATACGAGCATTAGCCATACAAATAATGAAATTTAAGAAAGTAGAAGCAAATATAACAGCAGCCACTTTAGCTAACTTTGAAACTCAATTAGAAAATGATATATTGCAAAATTTGAAGAGAGGATTAAAGCAAGAAATCCGAATAGAATTAGGAGAGCAGATAGATTTGGATGGCACAATAAAAATAGCTATTAAAGGTATCTCGAAGCCGATTACAGATTTCTACATCGAATTTTAAATTATTTAAATTTATTCTGAGGCTTTTCAAATCCGGTGTTCGTAATTACTTCAGGAACACCAGATGACTGGAATTTTTTTAAAAAGTTCAAAATTTGAAAAGAATATTGAATATTAATATTAATATTGAATATTGAAGTACAATGTCGTCAAAAACCAAATTCAATCGCGATTGAAATAGTCCACTACCAAATTTATCAAGAAAGAAAAAGCTAAAATTAAAATTAGTTGATCTTTAGACACATTTTCTCCTTGGCGAAAATCCTCCATTTTTCTTACATTTCTGAAACGTTTTTTCGAAGCGGTTCTAGCCATTTTATATCGATTTTAGTCATGTTGCCACAAAAGAGCTAGAAAATGTACAACAAAATCATTCCAACACCATAATATTCACGCAGTCACATGCTCTTCTAGAAATAAGCACCAAGCTCTGACTTATTCACTATACCTATCGCGATAATTCCGACGAGCCGTGTGTATCTCGTCGAAGAGGGCGAGAACCTACAACTCGCGCACGCGCGACAGAGCCAGCTGTCCAGCTCGCGTCGTCTCTCCGTCGATCTCCTGTTACGTGAACCGGTTCTTCTCCCCCTCGCATCCACCCATCTTCTCTTCGTCGCCACCGCCGCCGCGGCTACCCACCTTAATACAATGAAATCGATGCACTCTTTAATCGCGCCATCGGAATGCCACGCGCGATCCTTTGTCCTCCTACTGTTGCGGGGACCCACGCGCGCGGATCATCCGGATTAGGCGCCGGGGAAAATTCCCGGCTGGTCCTCCCTCGTCTAATTGCCTTGGGGTGCACGCCCATCGGTTTGCGGTTTGCAGTTGCGCGACTCAAAGGCCGCCGCCGTGGTTGAGTAGCTTGCCAGTCGTATGGGTAAGTCGTGGGCGGGTACTGATTTTGCGCGCGCGCGCGCGCTGCTGACCGCAGAGGCGGGTAAGTGTGTTTAGCGAATTAACGATTATGAGGGGATTATGGTGAGGGAGGAGAATGAAGGGTCGCCAAGAGGCCGAGTTGAATGACTTTTCGACGGAAGAATATGCGGGCTTTTGAGAAACATAAAGGTAAACACTTTGATGTTCTTAGTCGCTGTGGAAATTTCAAAGTTATCATTGTGAAAGTGAAGATTCATCACATTTTAGGTATATAATATTTAAAGCATACATTGTTTTTTAAATAAATGTTTATTGAAATAATCATAATGAGAGTTAAATATAAAAGTAATATATCTTTGCTGACAAACTTTATTTAAGGGGATGTCAGAACCGATATACAGATTTACATATAGTTTGTTACGTTCGTGATGTACCACCCAAAAAAGAGGGAAGAGTTGTAATTAAAAACTATAAGAATTAAAGACATTCTTTCATTTGTTGCCGACCTAACAAGTTACCGACATTCTACTATTTTTTATTATTCTTTTCGAACCACTAATAACTACGTTCCTAGACCTAGCAAAGACTTTTGACACTGTTAACCATAGAATATTAATTGAAAAACTAGAAAAAGTGGAATACTTTACTAACCTTTCCAATAGAAAACAAATAGTGAAAGTAGAAGATAAAACAAATACTGAAAAAAAATGAAACTGGAGTTGCAGATGGAACAATATTAGGACCGTCGAAATCGTCTTTAACCCAAATTATTACCATTATAAAAAAGAGAAGTGCGTCCACACGAGTTAGTTACAGCGTGGAGAGTAATCCGATCACGAGCTCCGTCTGCCCCAGACAACATACGGGGGCAAAGCAATTATTAAATCTATAACTATACTTATAAAGGATTCAGCACCTCAACTGTAGATAAATAAAACCAATTATAAATAAACATATGTATGTTACATCTGTGACGTACCCCTAAAATTAAATTAACATTCATATTTCCACCAGCAATTTTCTGACCCACAAACGACGTGTATGCGAATTTCGACCACGAAGCAAGTCCAATTACGCAAGCATACACAGATTTAACTTGTTTAGACTCAGCACTTTCAGTTTGAAATCGAAAAGATTATGTTTAAATGCTTACCTAAATTGTTTAAAAAGATGATCTTGACTCATCGTCAAGATCATCTTTAACCCTAATTAACCAAGTAATAAATACAGTGAAATGCGCGATACGCATCAGTTTTACGCACGCACTCGGACGCGGACTCCGTATCCTCCAGCCGACAATACGAGAAGCTAATATTTTTATCCAGGCCAAGATGAGCCCATATTCAATTACGAAATAATTCTTCTATCAATAAAATCAATAATATATTGGTACAAATTAACTGTGAAATCAACACACGTATTATATACATTTATCGAATAGATCGATTATAATTAATTGTAACGTCAATTACGATTCAAAACCATTTGTTGTAAAGTTATAATTTAATAAGATCGACAAAATGGCAGAAGAAAATAGTGAGTTAGCAAAATTACAGAGAGTAGGGAATGCAACGGAGAAACCTATACTACAAACGAACAGTTACCGCATGTCCTACGGTGATTTAAAGTACCTAGGATCTAACAAGGCTATTTTTTACTTTGACAGAGGGATAAGAGGCAAAAAATTTTCACCAATTCCATGTACCCTCTTGAAAGACAACCTAAATTTAAGGACCTTGTAGTTATTGACGATATAGTATTTACATCTTCATGTAAATGTAATTCGGCCAATCAACACGAGGAGATGTTTCCTCACTATAGAGTGACATGCGCGTGAGGACTAACCTGTCCAGCCCGACTGAATAATATCGAGAAAATAATATACGCAAGGGGGAAGAATGCCTCCTCAGAGAACTGCACGTCGGCTAGATCAATGTTAATCAGATTTTTGTGAAGTCCACAAATACATAGATTATATAGGAACGTAATTATTAATATATAATGAGAGAAAATTTATTATATAAAAATTATTAAATAATGAATATTAATTAACAAATATTGTTAAATTTTTAAATTTTACACTATGTCACGTAGACAGACTTGCAGTCTGTCGCACGTGGAGCGTTCGTTCCGCGCGGCGTCGGATATATAATCCTTCGCCGACGTCGGCCGTCGCGAATGTTCCGAGGACTTGCAAAAGCGCAGCTTTTGCATTTCCACATCCGGAGCATTCCGCCTCCCTCCACGTTTCCTACGACTAATAAAGGACCCATGTAACAACTACTACCAAAAACAAGGAATGGGCTTAGCTAAGTATTTATATAAGAATACTTAAGCAGTAGCAATTCCTGTAGCTTCTATAAAATTGTTATACTGTTACGACCGTGACGTATCTCTAAAATTAAATTAACATGCATATTTCTCATTAGTAATTTTCTGACTTACAAATGATGTGAATGCAATTTTGTACGACGCAGCATTTCGTTCGTGCGGCATTATGACGTAGCGAGCCATCGACCTCCAGAAGGACAACGCGTACAATTTTTACAATTCAGCATTTCACAATGCTACCTTTTAACCGCGTATAAGCCGCAATCAAGAATTTCTCAACAAAGATGATCCGAAATTTCCAATATCATCTATAACCTAATTAATCCGCATTATATAAACCGCGAAATGCGTAACGGGCGTCAGTCACAGCGTGCGAGAACCTGGCGAGCTCCGTATACCTCTACGACATTGAGGAAATTGTAATCGTAAGACTTGCTCATTTAGTAAGCAGATCTTATAAGTTATTTATAATAAATTTATAAAAGCAAGTGTCAATTCTAAATGTAAAGAACAATTATAGAACAAGAATTATAAGGTGAATCACAACATATCGATCTAACCAGAAGCCAGCAGATTATATTGGTAAATAAATGTATTTAATTTAATAAATTCAATTTTAACCGATTATTATTTGTTTCTATTTATTTCCGGATTTAACAATACATTGAATTAATTCTAGTATTAAGTAAGTTAGTATTAAGTAGGCCGGACCAGCGACCAGGAAAAGATTTTCCTCTGCTGGCTAAACTATGTATAATTGTTACAAAATTTGTAATTTATTGTACTATACTCTGGTGAAATAAATAAATAAATAATAAAATCATTTGAACATCGGTTTACTCATTTCGAGAACCTACACCACAAGAGAAAAGATAATATAATAAATGATAATTAACTAATACATATATAAGAGTAAATTCCTCGACGCTCAGGACTTATTAACATATATACTAGACAAATATTACATGCATTTCCTTTATTCCGGACTTCACAAGTAAATTATAACAGTATTGTAACAAAGCATTTTAATCCACATTATTCTAAGACCTGTGACGATATACAATAAATGAATAAATAAATTAACTATTGAGTTATATTAGAAATTATAGATCAAAGATATTGTCACGTGGGCAGACTTGCAGCCTGCTGGCACGTGCAGCGCTCGATCCGCGCGGCGTCGGATACACGATCTTCCGCCGACGTCGGCCATCGCTGGGCGTTTCGGGGAATATCAAAAGTGCAGCTTTTGCATTTCTAGTTCCGGTGTTACGTCCGTGACGTATATTTCTGCAATAGTAATCGACGTGCTAAATTTGAGGTAGTCATACCGATCGAGCGTCGACACACTTCTTTGCGAAATTATATCGATTTGCGAAAATGCTGAGGTTCATATTTATTTAGGCCATTTAGGCGATGAATCCAGCGATCGCATTTTTGAAAATCAGTCGAAGCTAAGCCTCTACTCGCGATACATTGCAATTCGGTTTTGTAGCTCCATCCAAGAGCCAAGAGTTAGTGCGTGTCGACGATTATCTGATTAATTGTACTTCTTGTTCGCGTTGTTATAATCTATTATCATTATTATTTAACCATCGGTAATTCAATAAATATTATTCTATAAAATTGTGAGGAGTTATTTCACATCTACCTGATCTACACCCATTCCAAGAGAATACTAACCATAAAAGCATTAATACCATTTATTGCCAACTTAACACCGGAAAATTCCGCCTCCCACCATGTTTTGAACGGAGGAAGTCGGCGGGTCGGGCGTCTCGTCAGTCGGGAACGAGCAGCCGCGAGACTCTCTCTCTCTCTCTCTCTCTCTCTCTCTCTCTCAAATATTATCACTAAGACGAATAATAAAGGAACCCACGTGACAATATTTAAAAGTTTCATTCGTATATATTTACATTGCTACGGGTGAACTCCCTTTGAAGCAATCCGTTCTGCATATCGACACATGCACATGTAGTACGTATGGAGCGTCATCGGATGCCTTTGCACAATCAATTACCGAGTATAAAACCTAACACACAGATGCTAAAGAAAATATTATTAACCTCACTCGATGTTATAGTAGCTAAAACAATTTTCACTAAAAGGATATATTTGATGTAAACTATTATATATAGTTTATCAGCTCCCAAATTTTTCAGTTCTTTTTCACGTGACTTCTTCACAAAGCAGTCAATTAAGCGCAGTAAACGCCACCACACTCGACTACCCCTAAGTCAAAAATACCAAATCTTTCCACACTCGCTTAACATTCCTTTCAACAAGATCAACCACATCCACTTCAAAAGGTGATTCCCCGAGGACCTGGTGAGAAAGAACCTCGTCGTTCTCGCGAGAGATTGGCCATCTTTCCGCTGACTTCCTCCATTTTCCGACGATTATCTCCCTCAACCCCGAATAAAAACCATGCTCGTCACTTTGCAGCGTAGACGAAAATCAGTCATTGACGTGGTCTAAAAATCGGGAAGAGAAGAGCGCACGAGTTTTCCCGGAAAAATTGGCTTAGTAAAATCCCACCGGTCGGACTCCCGCGCGTAAATCCAATTCCTTAGCAACAATTAGCGGCTCATCCTTTTGCTTTGCAAAGTCGAAGACGGCCAGTGAGGGGTTAAGCTGCCGCAGACGCGCACAAAAATAAGTGCCTGCGCGCGCTGAGAAGAATCAAGGCAGGTAGATAGGGATTAAGAGTCAGTGAGATATCTCCGCAGAATTTGCAAGTTCATTCGTTGGCAAATAAATTGAAAAGTTGAGTTTTAATTTTGTGGACAGATATTGGTATGTTATAGGTATATCATATTGGTATATATAGGTATTGTTATGTCCGGGGCTTCTTTCTCTCGTTGTATTGCGTAGAAAATTAATTAATTTGTTTAGCGAATAAGTCAAGTATGGTAGCACTAGGCCAGGATATCACAGTGTCATATGTCTTATTTTTGTAAAACAGCATAAGACAAATTAGAATTAATTTGTACATACTGTAGCGCGGAAGGTCATCCTATAGATTACTGCCAATTAAATCAAATGACAAGTAACCACTGCCAATACTGCCAAAATATGGATCATATAGTAATACAATATCCCACTATAACACTGTTAAGTCCAGAATAAATAAGAAAACGAATAATATTTGGTTTACAATTTATTTAATTTGAAAAGGTATAATTGCCAATATCGTTGATGAATATAATTCCTTCGATGTACAACTTAAATATTACGCCTATAATTTATTCTTAGATGTTTGAAATTCGTATGTAATTTGAATTCCGATTATAGATCAATTTGTAAGATAATTTCCCTCGAGAATATAATAATAAAATCTAAGATCATCAAGAATATTATTAAGAAAAATTAAGGAAAATGATTTAGATAAGTATTTCCTATTTTCTTCATATAAAATATATTTATATTATATCAATTTTAAAGTGCTGTTTCTTTGTTAAAATCATTTTTTTTATTTTTCAGAAAGAGAAACATGATTTTATATGGATTTTATATGGACAAATAATTTTATATGAAGAATATAATAAGTGTTATTTTCAATGGGATCTAGTATAGTCAATCTGTATTCAATGAGTATATATATATCTAAAATCATCAAAGATTTTATCAAGGAAAAAAATCATAGTTTTCAGCAAAGATTCATATATTATTTTAATAATTATTAACATATTACGTTATGTTATTCAACATTTTTTATTTTAGTTGCTGGAAGGAAAAGTTACTTCTGCAAAGTTAAATTGTGATTATTTTACAGTTTCTTGTGGACAAACCAGAATACAATTGTATCCGACATTAATGCCATAGTTAACAAAGCACCATTGTAAAAGTACAGATTGGACAAAAATTACAAAGCATAATGCCTGAGGCAATTCGATATTTCTTATTTTCAATGGGATCTGTCTGTATTTTTAGATATTTATTGATTAGTTAAAGGTTCAACATTTTTTATATAACATATTACGTTCTGTTATTCAATATTTTTTATTTTAGTTTCTGGAAGGAAAAGTTACTTTTGCAAAGTTAAATTGTAGTAATTACATATCATTTAAAATATTAAAAAAAATGAATTGTATTTCTTATAAAAAAATACATTTAAAATAAATCTTAAAATAAGATGTTATGTTGATTATGAGCATTGTTGAAATCTTATACACTCGTGTTTTACTTCAGAAAATCACTGATGTAATCTTATGACCTTTAAATTTTTGAAATAATATGTCACAGGATGTTAGCAAATTATTAGGTTTAAATAAATAAAAAAGAATATGCTTTTTTGTAATGTAAATATTTGTAAAGTTATTATCAATGGAAGGGACATCATTTTTTAACATAAAAAGTACGAAACAAACGAAGAAGTAAGGAGGCAAGATGAGGCGCTGAAAACAGCGAAACGCGAAAGATAATCGCAACGGGCTGCAGACCTCGCGCTCGCTTATAATCTGCCGGCACATTGTCTTCCGACTTTCGACAATTGACAGATTTACGACACTTCTCTCTCTCTCTCTCTCTGGCTGGTTATATATACGTATACGGGAGACTATACGAGAGAGCTGCTGCGCACGCGCGTGCCTATGGGTTCCCCGCGTTTGTTAGTCTCCACTGCGCCAGATCGATCATCGTTTTATGGTCGTCGTGCGCCTCCCCCGGAGGACGGGCCGAAAGGATTTTCCCAGTCTCGGGGTTCAGGTATAACAATAAGCAGACAGCGGCTGTAGTGGGTGTTTAGGGAATATACAAGGAGTTAGAAAGTCGTATGTTTTATAGGGATATAGTATTGGATTATACTGATTTTAAAATATTTTTCGAATAAGTATCTACGAATAGTAAAAAAAAATACTATAAATAATGAACGTTGCGCTTTTTATTGTAGATATATTTCATAGACAAAAAGTCGTTGATAACATTTTGTTATGCAACAATTTATGCCTACTAAATTTCCACCACGAATATTAAGACCAAATAAGCAACAATGAGTGTTAGTTAAAGATGTTAATTACGACTACATAATCCCCTCTAAAAGTTACTTTTTATCGTTGTAACTACGATGAATAATTATTTAGAAACAATAATAAGTTTTCCATTCAATGGGTTGTTACGTCTTGAAAAAGGTAATAAAATAAACTAAATATATGATAACAATATGCAAAAGAATCACTAACTGAAATGAAATAGCGAATACAATGAACGACTACTTTTGTAATATTCGTAAAGAAATAAGTGAACAAATGTAACAACCTCTCAATACCGTCATGGATAATCGAAAAATAAAATCTAAAACTATTTTCTTAATACCAACAAACCATCACGAAATTATTAAAATCATTAACAACATGACGCTGAAAAATGGTGAAGTTGATAATATAAATGCTAAAATGCTTGAAAAAAATCTTTGCATTGAAAAAACGATCTGGACAGAGGCGCTTAAAAAACCAGAAATAATACCTATACACAAAACGAATGGCATTGGCAACTCGCTTCGCTCGGGCGACAACCTCACACTCGAGCTAGAGCTCATATTTATCACAAGTGTATCGAAAAGTACTATTATTTTATTTAATAACTGTTACGGGTGAAAGCATTCCCGTACATAGTTTATAGCGCAATAACCTACCTACAGATTCAGAGAATAAAGGTAAGGTTAATCCATACAAAATATTTACAATCATATATTACGAATGAGTCCTATTCGTAGCTCGTTCGACACCAGACTGCCCATGCAGCAACGCAGAGCCGCTTCAGAGGGACATGCAAACTGCAAGCTTGCATTTACAGTATAGGGGCAACCGGTAAAATGCTGCGCTGGGTCAGGTATCTGAATAGCCAGACAGACGTCCCGGCTCGTCGGTGACACATATTATAATTTTAATAATAACTAATCAATATATTACTGAACCAAATATATTATTAATAGTGGAATCTTGGATTCCATGCCAGTTAGTTTGTAAGTTACTTAAGTTTTTTTAGTTTTAAGTACACCGGACCTATATACAGATAGCTATGTCTACCTCTATAGTATGTTCGCTGCTTCATTCATGTAACTATATCCTGAAGTAAGCAATAACATGTAATACAATATGTACTACTCTGGTTTAAATAAATAAATAAATAACAATTAAAATATTATTCTCTCGAAAGTGCTGATTGCTACTGGCGAGTAAATAAGGAGTTCCGAGAGAAAAGTGTTGCCAGTCCGGTTGGGCCGCTAGAGGTTTAGTCACCCTCTTTCGATACGAAATTAAAGGACGAGTCTCGGACAACAGGACCAGAATCTTAAAAAATATAGTGAATATATATGTAGGCGAAACCTCAGTAAATGTGTATAATATAAATCAAATTCTTTTCCTTTTCCATTTCTACTAAGGTCCGAATCGCATCCCTATAAGTCAATTTCTTGACTCGATGATCTAATACCTTGTTTAGAGCCTTATTTTTGTTTTTCTTATTTCAGAGAATGGCCCAGCTAGTGGAGTTGATCGAAGTCAAAATCACTGTCCCCGCGATCCTGAAATTTCGTGTGATTTCCACACAGACGCTGCGGCCCCCAAAGAACTCTTATGGGTGCAGGCAACCTTTAAAACCTTTCGGTAGAACGTCGAGCCAAGGGCTTGGTTGACATCACTATGGAATACGAAGACGAAGGAGTCGTAGAAGACGGCAAGGCCCGATTGGAACCTCTTACTATGAAATTCATTGAACTTCCCTTCGCCAGACCGTTATCGGACAGGAGCTGAACCGAGGTAGATTCCGAAATTTTAGAAGTAACAAGTGATACCCGAGACAGAAAAAATAGAATTCTACGGTATAGAATTTTCCTTCACCCCCTTGTTAAGTCTCGGACGTCAAGGAATTTACTCTTATATTATAATTGATTATTTATATTTGTATTATATTACCTTTTCTTTTTAATGTAGGTTCTTGAAATGATAAGGTGATGTTAAAATAATTGCACTATTTATTGACTTATAAAATTTACAATAAAATATCTAGAATCTCAATTGACTTTACAAATAACTATATTCGATTTATTCAATTAGTTTAATTGATACAGATAAATTATTGATTTTATTGATATAAGAATTTTCTCGTAACCTGAAATCGCTTCGTTTGGTCTATAGAAAAAAATTCACCACTCCTATTGACGGCTGGAGTATACGAAGTTGGCGTCTGGTTGTGCGCGTAGAAACTGATTTGTATGTCACAAATCGCCGTATTTATTAAGCGATAAAATTAGGTTAAAGATGATTTTGATGCTGGATCAAAATCATTTTGTTAATCAAATTTAGTAAACACTTGGATGTGAATCGGGCGATTTCGCATTTGAAAAGTGCCGAGTGCACAAAAGTAAGGTGCGTGATGTATGCTTTCGTGAGTTTGGAGGCTCGCTACGTCACGCGGTTGCGTCGGCGAAATTCTGTGTCGTTCAAATTTTGCAATTACATCAGTTTTTGGATCAGAAAATTTCTTATGTCAATATGAAAATAAAATTTAATTTTATGAATACATCACAGACGTAACACCTCCCCCCTTAGAGTGTTGAATATCGTAGAGATTCAACAGGTATAGTTAAACCGTCAGAAATTTTCTGTTTCAAAATTAACAATTTACAATGATAAAATAAGAAATTAATTATAAATACAATAACGTCTTACGTACATTTTGTCAACACCCTCCTTTTTCGCAACATTATAACTGCAATGACCCGGAAATCGCGGTATTGAGTCGTATGATTTCGTTATATATATATATATATATTGTTACGAGTGAATACTCGCAAATAAATAAAGGGAGGACAACTCAATAAAAAAAACGGCATGGCGTGACTCGGCGGGGAATCGAACCCCGGACTTATCG